>CBXB010000158.1:434-21785 GCA_000817185.1 Magnusiomyces clavatus CNRMA 12.647
AAAAAAAAAAAAAACGAAAAAACAACAAAACTAAAACTAAAAGTAAAAAAAATAAAAATTAATAAAATAAATACAAATCAAATTTAACTTAAGCCTGATTTTGTGGCATCAAATGTTGTCGATGATTGCTGAATCCAAAAAGTTTATTTGCAATATATGTGGCACCTTGTCTGATGCCTTCCTTTGTGGTATCTAGTTTATCCATGTAAGAAATGGTTCTTGATCCGACCCATACCAAGATAAAAACAAAGACAGGAAACCAAAAAAATAGAAACATTCTATCGTTTTGAATCTTTTTGCGATTGTTTTTCCACAGTTTCACAAATTCTTCTTCTGTTGGGTCATCAGCTTCCGGTACAACATCACTTTCTATCTCATCTTTACTTTTAACAAACGTTTTGGATAACATTTGACTGCTGGATTGATGATTTGAAGAAGAGCTAGAGGGGTCTTCAACCGTTTTTGTTGAAGCTTCTTTTTCTTCATCTAAAACAACGCCCGAATAATCAGGGTTACTATTTGAACCTTCAGGATAAAGATCGAAATAGTTTGGAGGAGGAGACATATTTGAATCATTGCTTAATTTTTCTGTTGCTTGATTTCCAAAAATACCCCATATCGAGCCGCTGCTTGCATTAGAGTTGACCAGAGAGGTATCATCACACTCCAGATTACCTCTTCTAAAGTAAGGAATTATTGCACCAACCAATTCTGTAAATGTCTGTGGCGCTTGCCGCACGATTTCGTCAATAACAACATTTTCTTCATCTTGTGACTCTTCAGACCAATTATCATCATCCTCATCCTCATCTTCAGTATCACCTATGTCTTTAAAAGTAAAATCATTCTGTGACGTTGGTGTAGTAAAACCTGCTTTTTCCAAAACACTATAGTCGATCTCATCTTCATCAAATGAAATTTCAGATTCATCATCTTCATCGTCACCTTCATCATCATCAGCAGCCTTAAAAACAAACATTGATTGGGAGGAGGGACAAACTGAATGATTTTGAGAGTTGTTTTCATCAGAAAACAAGGACTGATAAGTTTGCCCAAAAAATGTTCGAATTGAAGGATCTGCTTTATGTCGAAGAAGATCCTCTACAATGTCTTTTTGATCATGTAAGGCAGCAAAATGCAAAGGGGTGTATCCATTTCTATCCTGAATATCAACATGTGCACCATGCTCAAGAAGAGCAGAGCAAAATCGATTGAGTCCAAGAGATGCAGCCAAATGTAATAATGCTTGTCCTTCATTATTTCGAAGTTGCCAGTTAGCTTGTATATCGTTGTCACAACTGTCAATTAATTCAACACATGACATCAGAAGTGATTCTAATTTATCAACAGACATTTCAGAAGTTCCATGGTTTGTAAAGCCATTTGCTCCTGTTGAACCCAGGCTTTGAAAGTTAGTACCATAACCGGTGCCTGTTCCAACAATTCTTTTAGCTATATCACGAACATCTTCTAATTTTCCATTCATCTTAACACCAACAACTCTAAGAGCTAGCTCAATCAATTGCCTATCGCTGTCATCATAATAAGAGAAAATTTCGGACCTTGACATTGTTAAGCCTTCAAAAGTAACAATTACAGGGCCTGGAATCTTGGAAGGAGGAAGCTGTGTTACAATGGAGCTAGGACTCCAACACTTAGTTGCTAAAGCCTTATTTTCACCAAACTTTGGAACAAGGCCATTGATAAAATTTGAGCCAAACAAGGATACCTCAATACCACCTCTAATTGGTCCTGTTTGTGGAATAATTTTCTCAATTTCAGGAGTGCCAGGAAGTTGTGAATATAAATCCTCATTGATGGTTTGCGTCGGTGAGAGAATTTGATTGCTTACAGAAGCCATAGGACTTTGGTCGTTTGGTGAGCTTACAAAGCTAGAAGAACAGTGATCGTTTAAAGCATTTTGATTTGGTGAATGTGGATATAGAGCACTAGAAGGGGGTGGGCTGGGAGTAAAGGGTGACCTAATGTTCAAAGTAAAGGAAGTTGGTGATGAGTCCGCTGAGGGCACATTAGAAGACATAGAAGTGATTGAGCTTCGAGGTCGGTGATACGAATTTTTGGGTTGTGACGAGGGTCTTCTGCTTCGTGGAAGAGAGTTTGAAACTAAAGAGGTAGCTGGCGAACCTGCCACTGTTGCAAGTGGAGTTTCTGAAGCTTTCTTTTTGCGGGGCATTAGCTCAGACAACTCCCGAGGAGGTGGTGTGGGTGAAGCTTGATTTGACTGAGGTTGAACATTATCTTCAGCCAATTCCATTTCCGAGTTATGTCTTTTGACACCAACGTTGGCCTTAGTTTTAGAAGATGCAGCTTTATGATCGTCAGTAATCATGATTGAAGTAGTAGAACACCTACCAACCACATTTCCTAAATAATCACGAATGACAAACAAAGCCCTGAAAAGTTATAAAAAGGTTAGTAAAAAAAAATCTCATGTGTAAGGAACAATTGAGTTACAATAAACCATAGTAAACTTACTTGAATCCCAATTTTTCATTGTGATGTCTGCAGTAACATGCCATTCTTATAGGAAGTTCTAAACGCTTGGCTTTTACCATCTTTCCGTCGACCTCAACATCGATTACGGGACCAAAGTCAATGATTTCTTTGCAGTTAAATACAATGGCTCTTTTTTCTTTATCAAGACTCCAATGTTCTTCTTCTGCTGGAAGCGTGACCTTTTTTCGAAATGCACGTTTTCTTTCACGGTTCAGGCAGCATTTGCAAATATTAACAAATTTTTTTGGGTCAGACTCGCAAACTACTATAGTATCTAAAGAAAGTGCTGTATGTATCGGTGTAAAAGGCTCCTTGAGTTGCAGTTTGGGTTTTGAAATAGTGTCTGTAGGTAAATGCATCATAGACTCAGTAGGTGGAGGGTAAAAGTCCATAAAAATCTTAATTTGAGTTTCAACTCTCGATTTCACAGGCGAATCTTTAATCTGAATTTTATACTTAAGGTCTGATATTGAGTTCCAATCATCGGGGTTAAAATCTGGCATATAAAATGGCTTTTCTATAGGTGATGAATGTGCTTTTCCTTTTGGACTTTGACTCGCAGAAGTCATACTAAAATCATTTGATGATTCGGTTATTTTGTGTGATGGACTAGTTTCAGGCTTAATAAATAAAGCTGATTCATTTTCGGGGTCTTTGGTAGGTGATGAGGATGAAGAAGCTTGTTGATATGACTGATGGGAGGTTTCAACGTTAGATTTTAAATCATCTGAAATTAAAACATCGTTTTGAAAAACCGAACTGTTTACATCAAATGCTGAATTCTGTGAGTCTTGTGGAAGGCTAGGATTTTGAAGATTGAAATAAAGCTCATTTTGTAAATCGAGTCCGCTTAGCTGTAAATTGTTTTCATTCGTATATAGATCAAAATTTGAGTCTGTCTCAAGCTGTGAAAAATCAACATCTGTTGGACATGTTGCCATATGTACGTCAGAAGAGTTATGAGTATTTTGCGATGCTTGTTGTAAAGACGAAAATGATGAGGATGATCTTTGACTTGCTGAGTCTTCTTGTTTAATTGCAACGCTAAAGTGAGAATTGGGGGAGGATGATGATGAGGAAGACGGTGACGAGGGGGGGTATTTGATTTCAGCAGTACTTGTCGTGGCAATACCGTTCAGGTCATAAGAGGGCGAAGAATCAGCAGAATCCAATGGAAATGAGCCAATTATTTCGTTGTAAAAAAGCTCATCAGGGGTGTCAAAGTGTTTAGTTTTTATTAGGTTTGAAGACTGATTAAATGATTCGTTGCTCAACTCAAATGGAAATTCATGTTTAAGCAGTGCAGTATTGTCTATGGGTGTAGATTTAGGCAAACGAGCAATGTTATAATGATTGCTATCAAACAGGTTCAAAGTATCAGAGCGTAAGGATGAAGAGTTCGGGCCTAGGGCAGATGAAGATTTAGAAGAATTTTTATCTTGAGAATTTGATATGCTAGAGTTAGTGACTGAAACAGATTGCAAGTCCTCATCGTCAGGGTGAAAAAACCCATCAACAGTCATTTGACCATTGTGTTTGGAAGTTGTCGAGGATTTATGCATTGTTAAAAAAGGTAACTTATGTATATAATTCTATATATATTTGGACGGTAAAATATATATGTTTATATACAACCGTTGAGAATGATCTCTCACTAGAATTATTATGTTGAAATTAATTATATTAGAGAGATAAATAATGTAGGAAAGTGAAAGTCTGAAGGGGAGAAAAAATCAAGTATTTAAAAAAATAAAAAAAAAAAGGTGGTGATGATGATAGATTTGTTTTATCTAATAATATATTGACTTTCTTAAGCATCTATTTTTGACAAAAAAAAAAAAACCTAAAAAAAAAAAAATAAAAAAAAAAAAAAAACCATTACTGTTACAAAATCTTACGACCAGGGGGGAGGGGAAGAGGAAGAAAAGTTTTGTTGGGAAACAAGGGTAAGGGCTGACGCAAGTCATATGATCAAACGACTTTAAGACAGAAAGTAGCTCAATGGGGTGGCGTATGTGTTACATCTGTTATGACAACAAGTAACAATATAACTCTTATCAGCCATTCACGTGCCGTTTGTATCACTTGCTTTCTTTATCTGTTCTTTTCTCTTCTACTCGTTTTATCATACTACTCCAAAAAAAAAGAAAAAAAAATAACTCTCAACATCTAACTAAACAAATTGATACATTTTCTTATTTATTTTTTTTATTTTTTTTATTTTTTTTTTTTTGAATCTATCAAAACAATTATAACCGATATTATTGCATATTTCATCATTTTTAATCATATAGTCATACCCATATTTATGCATATCGATTAACCCCGGATCATATTTTCTCTATTATTAAGTCATGACAGAGAAAAAATCAAAGTCAATTCAAGACGTTTTTATATTATCAAACCAATCTAAACAAGAAAGGCTTATCATCAATAGCTCCAACGACAAAATCAGCAGAACAAAACGGAAAACTGTTAATCTTTTATTGTTTTTTCTTGTATTAGCAATATTTATATTTGTTATTTATACATCTCCATGTCTTTCTATAAATTCCCAGTTCTCCTCCAATATATTTCGAAATAGCTTTGGACTGTCTCCCAATATACCTCATCCTTTAGACCCCACGCCACCACAAGAAACAAATCCTCATTCAACACAAAAATTTTTAATCAAACACATATTCCACCATAACACAGACAAACCACATGGATTATCAACTCACGCTCGTCTTGATATTAATGGCGAAACCCTTGTTTCGTTAGAAACTCTAAATCCTTCTATATCATTTGCTGGCGGTGCTCTAACGCTGTCTCCTTGGACTTCGCCCTTACATTTAAAAAGCAAGCCTAATCATCCCATAAGGAGATTGAAAGACAACTCTCCTGATTTTGTAGAATCTTATGTCCATTATGCCAATACAAGACAGGAGCGGGGTCTTCCCGAAATAAAGGCCGAAGACCTAATGTGGATTGACCAAGAAATACCCGTTCCAAACGTTACAGATAAAGATACCATTGTTTCACTAGCAATAATGTCTTCAAATGCTTATGTAGACATTCCCTTTACTGGAGACTGGCAAAATGTTTCCTCTTCGTGGAACAATACGTTAGATTTTGGATGGGACTCCGATGGCGTCCGGGGTCACATTTTTGTTAGTCAAAATGATGATTTTGGAGGGAAAGAAAACGAGACAGTCGTCATTGCTATTAAAGGAACAAGTGCAGCAGTTTTTGATGACGGTGGAGATACAGCCCCTAATGACAAGATTAATGATAATTTACTCTTTTCTTGTTGTTGCGCTAGAGTAAGCTATTTATGGAATCCAGTATGCGATTGTTACACTGGAAAAACTTATACGTGTAATCAAGACTGCTTAGAACGCGAGCTTTACAAAAAAGACAGATACTATAAGGCGGTTTTGGACATTTATCGCAACGTCACAAGCATTTATCCGAACTCTAATATTTGGTTAACTGGCCACTCATTAGGTGGCTCTCTTGCAAGCTTATTAGGTCGAACATATGGTGTTCCCACTGTTACATTTGAGGCCCCAGGAGAACTGTTGCCTTCACATAGATTACACTTGCCAATGCCTCCAGGAGTTCCTAGGTGGAGGGAACACATATGGCATATAGGACATACAGCTGATCCAATCTATATGGGCGTATGCAATGGTGCTGGGTCCTCATGTTGGGTTGCTGGATATGCAATGGAAACTGTGTGTCATTCTGGACTTGAATGTGTTTATGATGTCGTTACGGACAAAGGATGGCATGTATCACTTATGAATCATCGTATACACACAGTTATTGATGACGTATTATTGGTATACAATGAAACAGCAGAATGTAAGGTGCCGAAGATTTGCAAAGATTGTTTTGACTGGAGTTTTGTTACGGATCAAGATGACGATAGTCGGGAACCTGTAGTGACGTCTTCCTCTTCTTCTTCAACTACTATTCCAACAGCCCCAGCCACAACTGTTACTTCAGTGATGCCTCCGGGAAGTACCGGAGACAGAGATAATGATGGTGATGAAGATGCTCCTAAAAAACCTATTCAGTGTAAAAAAAGAACTTGGTATGGTCGTTGCATTGACTGGTACTGATTGCATTTACCCCTTTTATTTATCTAAAGATTTGAATTGTTATTGTTTTTTTATTTTTTTCCCCTCCCTCCTTTAATGATTTTTTAACGTTTTTGTAGTTTTTTATTTTATTTTTATTATGCAGCATTTTTATTCCGTCAATAAATCTTGAAATGTCGTCATTGAATGTTGTTTTGTTTTGCTTTCTCCTCAAACTTTAATTAAAACAGGACTTATTTGTTTTTCACTTGTTTTTTTTACAAAGGTTGTAGAAAATATTAGTCACATGATAACGTCCATAGAGCCATTTAGTAATTTAAAGCTTATTTAACTATTTTTATTTTATTTTCTTTATTTTTTTTATAGTATTTAGTCATTGCCAGTTTTTTGATTCTTTTCAATCATAATATCAAAGTTCAAATCAAATATTTAGATTTTTTTTTTTTCCAAGATGTCTGACACAGCAGCAGATGGCTGTGGGTCAAATGGATATTGCTCTTCTTCTTCTTCTTCGCCTCCATTAAATTGTCGAAGCGTACCATCTAGACCTTCATCCACTTCGATACATTTATCAGAGTTATCACATGTTAATTCAAAATTTCACTTAAACTCAAAATCATCATCTTCAAATATCCAAAGCTCTGGTCATGTAATTCATAGTACCACTCAATATAATGACTTTGGGTGCTCTAGATCAAGCCCTGCACCAACAGCAACATCATCTCCGAATCTTGGATCATCTCGCAATACACACTCTGTATCTAATTCTATAAGCCCTGTCCATACTGGTACTACAAACCCTACAACTATGTATTCACACAATTTCTCAACAATCCCTTACTCGGCTAGTGTTGGAAATGTTCATAGTGCTGGCACTTCTTCCATTAAATACACCCGCGCTAACACTGCTTCTGGCCATCTTCAATCATACACTTTTAACAATTCATTGTCAAACTCTGATGAATATTGGCCAATTACTTCCAATCTAACTGGCCATCATTTGGAAGTTCCTAGGCTTGTGCATGCCTGGAGATGTCCCAATTCGGTATTGTCCTTAGTGTCTACTAAGGATTGGATTATTGCTGGTTGCGGAGATGGCCACATTATGATTTTCTCAAAAGAGACTTTTGCTACAGTTGCAGTACTACCTGGCCACCATCCATCTACAACCACTCATAGAACAACACATACAAATAATCAGGATTATTCCGGTTCGTCAGTTTATTCCCTGACATTAACGCCAGATGAAAGATTTTTATTTTCAGCTGGAGCGGACTCCTTAGTTAAAGTTTGGGATTTGAACACTTTAACTGAAATTTATGTCATATATTCTGTTTATGATATCGGTGATATTTTTTCAGTTGCATGGATCCCTAAGCATGAGGTTTTGGTGTTTGGTGCACAAAATGCTTCAATTCAATGGATAAAGCTTTATGATAAAACTTCTTATACGACTACTCAGGATCTCAACAATTTACCATCTTTCAGATTTGATAAATTTTTTGACTCAAAAGGTCCAGGAGGTAAAATGGCTCCTCAGCAGCACCAAAAACGACTACTTGTTGCTGAATCAGACGCCAAAAAAAGGCATAGCTCAACGTCGGACGGCCCTTACAAGCAAAGCACACCAATTGATCTCGTAGAAATACCCCCAAAAAATGTTATCCAGTATGCTCATTATGGATATGTCTACTCACTGTTAGTAGTAAACAGAAAACTGTCAAATTACATTAAAGACAATGATGAACATACGGAATACTTGGTTTCTGGTGGTGGAGATGGAACAGTTAAATTTTGGTCTTTTCAAAAAGATAAAGGGTCGTTTCAAGCAATATATAGCTTTGATGTTGATCTTTCTATTTTTTCCATGTGCTACTACGACAACTTTTTATATTTGGGACTAAACAATGGCCAAGTGGGATTATTTGATATGGACACCCGTCAAACCATTCGTGTTGACAAAGTTGCCGACGAAGGAGATGTAATGGCAATGTCTTTACATGGCGATTGTCTTTTTAGAGGAGGTGCTCATGGTGTTATTAGAAAGTGGGATTCTAAGCAATATACTAGAGCAGAGTGGGCAGCTCATAAAGGTACAGTGCTTTCAACCATAATTACTAATTATAGTTTGTCTAGCAAAGTTCTTGTTTCTGGGGGGAGTGACAATATTGTCTCAATGTGGGATATTACCTCAATGCTTGAAAGCTCTGGTTTACCAATTTCGATCAATACATCCAATGTTGCTCCAAGTGTAGCTCAGAATTCTGCAATTTCAAATTCTCTGGAACGTTCTCAGGCTATTATGTCACAGCAGTCTAAGCAAGTTGCTACATTGACAACAGATCATATGCTTCGAACTTTGCGAGACTTTGTATCGTATCAAACGGTAAGTGGTCATGATGGAATTTACGCTAATGACTGCCGTCGCTGTGCAATATTTTTGAGAAGCTTAATGCGCCATTTTGGTGCTGATGCTCAGTTGATTCCAGTTGAAAATGGAAACCCTATTGTTGTTGGTGTTTTCAAAGGTGGCAAAAGTAGTTCACCGGATAATCTGAATCCCCAAGACATCACTGAAAAAATGGAAAACCTCAATGTTTCAGATGATTCTTCTTCTAAAATAAAGAACTCTAAATGTCGGATTTTATTCTATGGGCATTATGATGTAATTATTGCAGACAAGACAAGAGATAGATGGGATACTGAACCTTATGACATGTGTGCCTTGGATGGATACCTCTATGGCCGTGGAGTTTCCGACAACAAGGGACCTGTTTTAGCAGCAATATTTGCTGTTGCAGAACTAGTTCAGCGCTCTGAACTCGAAAATGATGTTGTTTTTGTGATTGAAGGTGAAGAGGAATGCGGCAGTAGAGGCTTTCAAGAGACGATTCATAAATACCGTGATTTTATTTCTGGAAAAACTAATTGCTGTGTTGACTCTTCTAACAAAATGGATACTTCAATCGGCGTAGGGTCTGCTACTAGAGTACTGGATACTGCCAACTCTGGGGCTTCTGCAGAATCAATTGATCCTAAATCTGAAGTAGATTGGGTTTTGCTATCTAACTCTTATTGGCTTGATGATATAACACCCTGCTTAAATTATGGATTAAGGGGGATCATTAAGGCAAATGTAATGGTTAAGGGCATTTTCCCAGATCTTCATTCTGGTGTCTATGGAGGCGCTTACAGAGAACCAACTATGGATCTAGTCAAATTACTTTCCAAACTTTCTACTGATGATGGTACTATTCTTTTACCAGCTTTACATGACAATGTTCGACCTGTGGATGAAGAAGAAAAAAAGCTTTATGACGCTATTTTGTCAAAAACGGAACTATTTAACGATAAAAATGCTACATGTGTTGCCAACAATATATCGTTGAACAGCGATGAAACTGTCAGCGATGGAATGAAGCAGCTCATGGCTCGTTGGAGATACCCCTCACTAACTATTCATCGAATTGATGTTAGCGGGCCTGGAAATTCTACCCTTATACCTCAATGCGCTTCTGCAACTATTTCTCTTAGAATAGTTCCAGATCAAGATATCCCTGACATAAAAAGAAATTTAATGTCCTATTTGCATGAACAGTTTGCTAGCTTCAAAAGTAGCAACGAGTTAACTGTTGACGTTTTCCACGAGGCAGACCCTTGGGTTGGTGATATCACAAACAAATCTTTTACCGTATTGAAGGAAGCCATTGAAAAAGAATGGGGACAACCACCAATTTTCATACGTGAAGGAGGCTCAATTCCTGCTGTTAGATTTTTAGAAAAGGAGTTTAATGCTCCAGCGGCTCAACTTCCGTGTGGACAAGCATCAGATGGTGCTCACATGAATAATGAAAGGCTAAGAGTGATGAACTTTTTAAAAACAAGAAATGTTTTAGAGCATACATTCAAAACATTGCGTAAATAAAAAGATCTTTTTTTTTTTTTTTCTGCCTATTTTTTTTTACTGCATTATACTATTATCTATATCGTTATGATTTTCTTTTCATAATATGAATTTTTTATCTTTATTACTTTTTAATGCCTATAATTAAATTTGTACTTATATATACAATAAAAAAGTTGTTATTTATTCCATGATTTTTGATGATGAGCAGCGCTATAAATTTAAGGAACTTCACAATAAGTACAATATTTGTATTTTTACACTAAAAAAAAAAAAAGAGAAAAGCTATTATCATAAATCTTATAAATTACTTTTTACATAAATTCTACAGCTTATAAGTGCCTTCTTATCAACCCCAATATAATATATTCAAAAGTAAAACTAAAAAAAGCAATTTTTTTTTTTTTTTTTTTTTTTTTTTTTTTTTCATTTTAGACTGAATGTTATGATTTGAAAATGAGGTCTGTTTCATAAAAGCATTTTTCTCAAAAATGTAATTTAATTTATTTTTTATTTTACTTCTTCAGGTCGTTTATTTTTAGATTAACGTACACAGCCTATTAAAGGTTTCAAAGTTCTATTTATAAGTTGTTATGATACTCTTAGTGGCCTTGTGATCCTCCTGCATATTGTCAACTCCGCAATTCAGAAAGTCAAAATATTTATGAGAAACAAAGAGGAATCACTTTTGGATTGGACATGAGTGAAGTAAACTGCTACCACTATTATGGCGGTGTATAGAAAGTTTCAATGACAAGTTGATAAACTTTGGATTTGTATCACTTCGTTTTTAGAAAAAAAACAATTTAGTTTAGGTTGCTTTTTTTTTTTTTTTTTTTTTTTTTTTTTTTTTTTTTTTTTTTTTTTTTACTTTGATCTATTGTGTCTTGGACAGTTTTTTTCTAATGTTTCATCAATTGGGTACTTTATCTATGACTCAAAATCAAAGAGCTTTATAGACTTACTTTTACTTTTTATTTTATTTTTTTATATGCATGTTTAACTTGATACAACGCGATATTTACATTCAACAATGATATTTAATATATATATGGAAGTCAATTCTTAGAAATCACAAATTATTTTTACTTATAAAACAATATCCAAATTTTTTGGTTTTATTTCTTTTTTTTCAAAAAAAAAAATGAAGAACCATTTTCTGCAAGTTCAGAAACTAAACTCTCAAATAAGGTTTTTTTTTGAGTAAAATTTACCCACATTGTCAAATTGATAGAAAAAAATCAGTTATTCAATCAGGGAGAAAGAAAGAAAAAACAACAAATAATAGACTTTTTTTTAACTTGTTTCTCTTTGTTTTTTCAATATGAATTTATTCTGTTTGAAAACCTATAAAATGGGATGGTATTTCTCAGATTTTACCTTTTTTTTGTTGGTTTTGCGTTACTACCACTTGCAAAAAAAGCATTTTCTCATCAAATTAAAACATCTATCCATCTAATCAAAAACAACTTTTTTGTTTTTTCTCATTTATCCACTATTTTTATATTATCTAATTACTGTCCTAAAAATGAAATTTGAAAACATTGCTTACGCTCTTATGTTTGCCTTGGCCATGGGTGCTCCTGTTGCTGACACTGAAGCCGATCCTGTTTCCACTTTTAACTTAAAGAGTGTTCTCTCCAACTACAACAAGGGATATGAAAAAAATATTTTTCACTTGAAGGGCACTTGCAAAAATCGCCCAAAAAGTGACATTTACGTTTGTCCTGATGGCCGTCTCACTTATGGTAAGAAGGTCAGCGGCTCTATTAAATTCCGTGGATCTATTGCCAGCGGATATCTTATTGGGCACTCCCTCAACAAGGGATTCCAGCCTGTTGGTTGCAATGGAAACTATGTTGGTATTGGCTATCAAGGATGGGTCAATTTCCAATACTACTTGAAGGGCGACCACAAGCACATTAAGGACAACAAAGTCAAGTACTATTGTGACAAGAGTGGTTATATCTTCAAGGAAAAACCTCACAATTGTAATACTTGTGAAGTTGTTGAATTTGAGTGCGATGAAAATGTTCTCAAGCCAAAAGGAAAAGATAAAGAGAAAAAAAAGAAGTGTGCAAATGGCTGGAGTTCTGATTCTTGTTTTAGTGAATCCGATTCTGATTCAGACGACGGAAAAGGCTGGGGAAGTGACAAGGGAAAGAAGGAAAAGCACAATAGTAAGCATGGATCAGGGTCAGATGCCGATTCTGATTGAACCAAAGGATTTGCTTAATTATAACATTGAAACTTTTCTATTTATTTAGCAAAAATACTTTTTCGTTTTTTTTTTTTTTTTTTATAGTTTCAACTTCAAACTGCCAATACTTGCTAAAAAATTTAATTTGTATTTTAAATTTATAAATATATATAGTATTCACAATGAAACAATGTTGTATTGAACAGTTCATTTGTTGAAATAATAATACGGAAAAAACATGGGCTATGGGTAATAATATCTAGAATTACAAAATCCTCTGATATATTTCGTATTAATAATATATGTGTATGATTTTTTTTGTCGATAGAATGGTTTATGCATAATGGGCGACTGGTTATAAAAAAAAAATAATATCTAAACCTTCAAAAAAAAAAAAAAGAAAAAAAAAACCTAAAGGGTTGATTTTTTTATTGAATGAAGTAGGTTGCTTTTTACATTATTTTCATTTTTTTCCACTAGGATTAGGGTCAAAATTTTCGGCACTAACTCATTCTCAAGATACTTTATTTTTCAAAAAAAAAAAAATCACGAAAATTAACAGGTTTCATAATTTATGGTAGTACGTATGGTAGTACGTACGCCCATGATTGGTATCAATAAAGTTTTGATAAGAACAAAAAAACATTTTCACTTTTTATTTCGTGAAATTCTCTGTTGACGGAAACAATCGGGCAAATATCTGTATAGTATCGAAAAAAGACTTGCCTGATTGAGGAGGTTTTGTTTAAAATTATCTAACTTTGCCTTAAGTACCGTTACAAGTATATATGTTATCAATGGAATTTTTAAGAGTTTAATGCTGAAATTTACTATTGTACTTAGAGATAATTGTGGAATTGAACAGAATTATTGCAAAAGGTCATATGACATTGTGATTACACTTATTTTTAAGCCCCAAATTTTACAGTATCTACTTGAACTACAATATCGTCTTGAAATACAATATATTTTTTTAAATACAGTACTATTTTAAACTACAGTATTATCTACTTCAACTCTATTATCGATTTAAAAATCCTGCTAATATTGAACCTTTACTAAACTCATGTATATATCTCATTGTAATAGCCAAATCATCACCACTCATTTTCATGAACCTCTTTTTTTTTTTTCTTTTTTCTATTTTGAAACAGCATCATCATGCTAACAACTTTAGAGACATTACTCTATTGATGTAAAACAGCTATAACATTTTGAAATCCAGATATTCTAGATGCGGGGTTGGAAAATTTGTTTTGTAAAATTTATATGAAATTCTTTTAGGATAAACCGAAAAAGTACAATTAGAAGTACTACTGATTGTTTTGTATTGTATGTGGCTTACTTAAAAATTCGTCATTTACACAATCATTTGTTTCATACACTATCATTGAAAGACACCATCCCCTGCAAACACCCATAGAAAGCACAAGAATGGACAGTAAATATGCAATTTTTTCTCTCATTAACTATAGAGCTGATCTCTTCAATACAAATCTACTTATCTAACTATATTTTTTCAATTTTTTCCAGTTGCCGTGTATAAGCGTAGTTTAAAAATAAATCATTTAAATATGGAGCCAAATCTCTAAATAACAAAAGTTTTTTTCAATAAAGAAGAGGAGTTAAATATCAATAAACATAGACAAATAAAAATCAGCTTGAAATGTCTTCTGCAACATTGCAAAAAACAAAATTTGCATTTAACCGTTTCTTAGCATTTTGGAAGAGGCTCCTTGTGGCTTTCTTGGCTCTCAAGTTTATTCCAAAGCTAAGAGAAATCGATGAGGAAGCTTGTGCCAAGAAATTGGCAGAAAAACAAAAGCTCCGACTAGCTGCCCAAGGCATAGCAGATATACCTGAAGAAAAACTTAGTCCTCTTGAGGAACCCGAGTGGGAGATTCGTGATGAAGCTAACCGCAAGTGGTGGTCAATATTTAACGAATATGAATACAAATATAATAGAGGAAAGCAGACCAATCACAAATGGTATCACTGGTTCGAAGAGACAGACACAGTTGAAGAAAAACGACTGATTGCCAAACTCGACATACTCTTGTGTTTCTATGCTTTCGCCATGTACTGGGTCAAATATCTTGATCAATCCAACTTAAATAATGCTTATGTATCCGGCATGAAAGAACATCTTGGCATGAAAGGAAACGATTTGGTCAACACCCAAGCAGTTTACACAGTTGGTTCTGTTATTTTTCAAATTCCGTGCATGTATCTCATTCATAGCTATCCAGCTCACATTATCCTTCCAGTCATGGATATTGGTTGGGGTCTTTTCACCTTGGCTATCTACAAAGCAAATTCTGTAGGAGAATTACAAGCCTATCGTTTTTTTGTTGGTGTATTCGAATCAGCATTCTATCCTACAATTCATTACTTATTCGGCTCATGGTACAAACCAAGTGAATACTCTCGACGTGGAGGTATTTATTATTTCGGTCAAATGCTTGGAATTCTAACTGCTGGTCTTCTTCAAAGCTCAACTTATGAAAATCTCGACGGAAAAAATGGAATTCTTGGATATCAATGGCAATTTATTGTCGATGCAATTATTACTCTTCCAGTCGGTAAGTATATAACTTATTTATTTCATAAAAAAAGTTAAGCCCTATTTACTAACAGAAATTCTTTTTAGGTATTATTGGTTTTTTTTCGCTTCCCGGCGTACCAAGCAAGTGTTACTCTTTATTTTTGACTGATGAGGATATCTATGTTGCAAGAGAAAGATTGAGAAAAGTAGACGTCAAGATTGAAAGTGAAGGGCCAGACTTTTTCAAATGGGATCTTTGGAAAAGGATTTTGTCTGATTGGAAATGTTATGTTTTCAGTATATTCAACATTTTTGCCTACAATGCCAGTAACGGTACTTCTGGAGCTTATCTTTTGTGGCTGAAATCGCTCAACAAATATAGTATTCCAAAAGTCAACCAATACTCTGCAATTACACCGGCATTAGGTATTGTTTGGATTTTCCTTACTGGTGTAGTTGCTGACAATTTCCGTTCTAGATTTGGTGCTGTTATGTTTTCTCAAAGTTTCAACATGCTTGGTAATATTTTGCTTGCCGTTTGGAACATTCCTGAAGGTGCCATTTGGTTTGCATTTTGTTTACAGTACTTTGGATGGGCTGTTTCCCCAGCCATGTATTCTTGGGCTGCTGACGTAACTCGACACAACCCACAGGAAAGAGCTATAATCACCATTACTATGAATATGATAGGACAAGCAACAGCAGCATGGACTTCTATACTTGTCTGGAAAACCGTTGAAGCTCCAAGGTATTTGAAGGGGTTTTCGTTTACTGCTGCAAATGCTTTTTGTCTGATGGCATGGGCAGCTGTAATTTTAGCACTCTATAAAAAAGAGGAAAAGAAATACGCTGCTGAAAACAGAATCCTTATATATAACAGCGCTAATGGCGAATTGCCACCAACTATCCCAGAAGATGATCCTAAAAACAAGGAAAAAGTTGAAGATATATGGGAGTCTACTAAAGAAATAGCAAGCAACCGCTCTTAAAACTTTTAGAATCACGAGTGCTTTTGTTATGATTTTTAGTTTAGCAACTAAAAATAGTTATGGCTATGATCTTATAATAAAAATAAGAAGAGAAAAAAGTTTTTTGTTTGGTATTATAACTTTCAAGATTAGAAAATAAATTTACTTATTTTGATAAAACTTAGAGAGTAAATTGAAATTAAAAAGAATTGCTCTAAAAAACAACTGTATTGATCATTATTTATCTTGAGGCTTTCTGAAATATAATATGTTTTTGCTTTAAGCACAACCATTTTTAAAAAAACAAATATTTTCATTGTTTCGCGAATAAATTGGTCTTAGTTCAACTTTGGAGCTCTGCTCCAAGTTGTGAGTAGTAAATAAATTTTCAAAGTACTAAACCATTTAATCAATATACCAAAGTATCTCTACTTCTAAATCAGCTTTAACTTCACAAGAGAGAGTTTTTTAAGTAAATCATTTGGCCCACAGTGGGAATCACCCATACATCTCGCCCAGTTGAATTGCTTGTTGTTTTAGTTAGTAGAAGCACAGATATTAAAACATGAGCTTTGAAGTTCAAAAATCGAGATCTTGCTTTAAGATAAAGGGAAAAATTAGAAGACTGAAGAAGATATGATGGTATCTATATAGCTGTTGATACTTGGGTTATATGTACAAGAATATTTATGGCATGTTAAAATTAATGGCATATGGTATTCATATAGTTCAAGCAATGAGTATTAACATAGTAAACAACAAAGATAGGAGGTAATCTAGCCAATTAACTTTCATATTCAAATTTGATTTTTTCACTTGTATATACTGCTAATTTAGAAACATTTTTACCATCATTTCATTGAAATATTTTTATGATTTTAAAGCCCTGATTAAACATTCTATCAACGCATTTCAAAAATTTCAAAAATTTCAAAACTTGTCAATAGAAAGTTACACCAATTCATAAATATTTTTTCAATATGTTGTCTAAAAGAAGAAAGAAAATTAAATAAATAAAGTAAAATTCTATTTTCGTCCTTCCCTTTTTTGACATTATAAAACACCGGTATATTATAATCCGCTTAGGTGTAAAAATGTATTAGCCCTAACTTATCTGAGCTGGATAACAGTTTCAAAAAAAAGTGAAAGTTGAACTTTTTAAAAATTTATATTATGTTAAAATTTATTCAATACTTAGAATTATTAATGATCACTAATCAATGATAGGCTCATTTTTCAAACAAGAATTAATCTAAGAATTGTTTTAGTCTGATAGCTTATAGAGGATAAACTTTCCCATCTAAAAAAAAAAAAAAAAAAAAAAAAAAAAAAAAAAAAAAAAAAAAAAAAAGATTAAAAGTATTTTTGCTTCTTCACAATGTCACTTTGTTAGTGTTTTTTAAAGTTAGTTAATTATCTTTTAAAAATAAAGAGCCAATAATTAGGTTGAATGATTAGTATTTAGCGCCCAATATGACTTAAGAAGTTGAGAACCTGGATATAACAAAAAAACTAAATGTTTTTATATCAGAATACTACATTACTATGCTTGTTTTCTTAAAGTAGATCAATCATGTATGGCTGATAATAAAATCACTTTTTGGGAAAAAAGAGTTTGTATTTAATTGGGTTTGTTGTAATTAAACATGATTGGTTATAATAATGTACTTTTTCTCTTTTTTAAACATTATGCAACAATGAATGCCGAACCAGCTTTCGTAAAAAGTATATCTTTGTTTCAAAAACAAGGTAAACAAAAAAATTAAAAAACTGACATCAGAAGTTTAAAATTAATCTTTTTTTTTTTTAAAAAAAAGCGTTTATTTGATAATAATATATTTGTATAATTTTAGTAATGTAACCTACACACACACATTTCTAAAAAATTTATAATTCTGAGTAATGAGTATGTAGCTGTTATGAAAAGGGATAAATTATTTAGAATATAATAAGGACTCTAATTAATACATGGGATAATACAAATTTATAAATTACCTAATTTGTATTTCTCATCAACACTAGCCCAATTTTCAAAAAACGCCTTGAAAAATTGAACACCTAATTGAACATCTTTAGATCCTGTGGTTGCACGGATCGAATGCATGGATAATTGAGGAATTCCCACATCTAATGATCTCATCCCGGTTATTGATGACAGAGCAGGACCGATAGTTCCTCCTGATCTAGAATCATTTCTAATATGAAAATACTGAACCTTGTTTTCTGTATTGGCACAAACAGTTTCAATCAAAGAAGAAGAAACGCTGTCTGTTGTATTAGCCATGTTAACATTAAATTTGATTGTGATTCCAGTATTCAACTTAGGACGATGATGCTCCAAATAAACATCAACAAACTGTTTCAAGTAAAACAAAGGTATTGATAATTAGTCATCAGAAAAAATTATTTGAGAGCAAAAAAAATTAAAAAAAATAAGATAAAATAAAACATACGTTAGGGTTGACTGCATGGGTAGTATCTGCCGAGACAAAAAATGAATTGGCTAAAGTGCGTCGCAAAGTCTCTTCAGATCCTTCTTCATAATGAGCAATGATTCTTTCCAATACAGACATAAACAAAGTGCCTCTTGCACCTTGGCGAGATAAGCTCCCAACTTCTTCATTATCAAAAAATGTAATCATATTCAAACTGCTTTCATTTGAATGGCCCTCCTTAAATGCAGTTTCTGCACTTGCTAAAAGACCATGGAGAGCAGCGTAAACACAAAGTTTATCATCTAGTCTTGGGGCAAAAATGAACTCTTTAGAAAGTCCGCCAAGTCTTCCCTGCTGAAAGTCATATAATTGTAATTCAAGCTGTAAAATTTGGTTCAATTCTACACCTGCAGCCTTTGAGATAGCTCTGAGCAATCTTATATCATGCTTACCAATCAAAGGAGACTTCGATTCAGAAGATGTAGGAGTTTTATTATAATCTTCAGAAAAGCTAGATTCTAAACCAATAAGGGGTACCATGTTGGTTTCTTTATTGTACGGCTTGTCGGCTACTGCTCCAAAATGTGGAGCAAGCGTAGGAATCTTCCCAATTGGGTGGTCTAGCTTAACCAATTTTGATTCTATAGCGCCGGTCTTTGAATTCTTGACGATAATTCTGCCAGCTAAGCCAAGATCTCTGTCCAACCAAAGAGAAGAAAGGGCACCGCCGTACGGCGCAACCCCAAGTCTAATATAAGCGCCATTCTCTTCAGATGTTTCAACAATGGATATGGGTTTTAATTTAGCTGTAATTGCATCAATGTGAGCTCCTGTCAAGCCGACACCCATTCCTGGCTTCCATTTAGGGCCCATAACAAAGGCAGCAATTGAGGTGCCATTACGTTTGGTATAGAATTTTCCTCCATCACCTACAATCATGTTTATGAAATCATCATTATAGGTCCAAGATTCTCTTTCAGAAAGATAAACAAAGCCATTCTCCTCAAGAGTCTTTGCTACGTATTCAGTTGCGTGAAATTCGGTTGGATTTTCATTGATAAACGAAAGGAAGTCATTAGCATAGTCAATTCCAGACCACCCTTTGCCGCGATAATCGCAGTTCCACATAGATTGTATGGATTGTGAGTCAATAGAAGGCATTCTGTGATTTATAGGGTATAGATAAGTATCAACGAAATGGGGTGGGTATGGATAAAGATTAGGTAAAGGAAATATCAACAAAAATGGGAATAGTGCTCTTACCTAATAGAGGGCAACGATTCAACATTATGTAATATTATATAATATTGAAATGCAGCACAGTTTAACAGGTTTAACGTTATAGAGACGATTACGATAGAATTTGTAAAAAACTAAAATTTACAAATTTGAACTTTTTTTATAGTATAAAAATATATATATAATTTTTCCTTTTTTTTAAATAAATGAGTCCATCATCCAAAAAGATTATTTTTACCTCGGAAAAAAAATAACTACTAAATTGTGTAAAATTGATACAAGTTTTTATAGAATCAAACATCTTTTGCTATCTTTAAAAAAATACTAAGATATGATAACCATTTATTATATCAGAGTTTGGATCCATGCTAAAACTTGAAAAAATCAATAAAATGATAATTGGCCATTAGAAACCGTAATGTTAGAATCTTGCTTTTTCTAAAACATGATAAATATATAGATATCATTAAGTATTTCCATTTAAAAGTTTAAAAAAGCTTTAATTTTTTTATTAGTTTTTATTATCTATTAATATTTATAGTTGTATTTTTATTTTTATTTTTTTCAAAAAATTAATAATAAAAAAAAATGTCTGAAAAAATTTCAAAGTCAGACACAATTGAAACATATTCCGGTTTTGAATTGTTTTATGAGATAAACGAGGAGGATAAAATTGAAATCGACTCTGTCATTCAACTTGGTACTCTACTTTATGGTAAATCTAAAGAGAACTACAGCAGCGTTTTTTACCTTCTATTTGTTTGAATTTATGATTATTTTGACAATATCAGCGTTATTTAGAACAATTGCCTCTCTCACGCGTACTGTTTCAGAAGCCATGAATCTAGCCTCCTTTGCAATTTCTGTCTTGATGGTTACTACTGGTTTCATCATCCCCGTTGTTAATATGCATCCCTGGGTTAGATGGCTGAATTACGTCAACCCAGTTTCTTATTGTTTTGAGGCAATGATGATTAACGAGTTTCGAAACATCAGATACACATGTTCTGAGTTTATTCCTCGTGGTGAACTTTATGAAAATCTACCACTTGAGTATAAGAGATGCTCCGTTGTCGGTTCAAAGTTTGGAGAGGCCGAAGTCAGCGGATCTGATTATGTTATTCAATCTTTTGAGTATATGCCATCTCACATTTGGAGAAATTTGGGAATTTTCATTGCATTCTGTGTTATTTATCATTTGATTTACTTTCTCCTCACTGAATATATCAAAGGCCAGGGTTCAAAGGGTGAAGTTTTAGTTTTCCCGCGTGGCAACAAATTAGCAACATCTTTTAGAGAGCAACAAATCGAGGACAATTACAAAGGCATGGAATCTGGTAATGACAAGGAAAGCAAAGCAGATGTCAAACTTCAACAGTCTGGTATTTTCAAATGGGACGATGTTTGTTATGACATTACAATCAAGGGCGAACCTAGACGTCTGTTGGACCATGT
>CBXB010000160.1:11969-23453 GCA_000817185.1 Magnusiomyces clavatus CNRMA 12.647
ATTTTTTTTTTTTTTTTTTTTTAAAAAAAAAACAAAGTAAGTTTGAAATTATAATACAAACATGAGTAAAAGATTTATAATAATTTTAGACAACTTATAATAATAATTTTAGTACATTTAAAAAAATAAAAAAATAAAAACCCTGATTTCTATGCATTCAAACTGTACCCACTTTTTCCTTTTGTTTGGCCATTTGGCATACATGACCCCCCCCTCCTCCTACTCATCTTTGTGCTAATTAATTGGATACCAGCTCAAAGTAGCTTTGGCCTTTTGTTTTTTAGAGCTATATCCAAGTGGGAGTCCCATAAAAGTTTGAGGTTTATTATAAAACAGTCTTGAATCCCAGTTATTTTTTAATTTTTTTTTTTTTTTTTCTTTTTTTTTGGCTGTCGATTTCATTATTTTCATATTTTCCAAATATTTATCATTTAGATATTTTTTTATTTTTTGCTGTTTGAAAAAAAAAATAAAAAAATCAATAACAAAGACGATCCAGATAGTAAGTTTTCATTGTTTTTCGAATACAAAGCGACTTGGATCATGACTTACTCAACAGCAGCCATTCCTAGTCCAATAAACACCATCACAGCAAATAATTATTATCACGACAGCCTTGCACCCGCAAAACCCCAATTAGTTCGTAAATCACGGTCAGCAACTTGTATCAACACTTCTGCCAATCCAACTCCAACAACAGCTACTAATCCTTCCTTTGAAGATACAGAAGAAATTCGCTCATCATTAGCAGCCTTTGACTCTTCAAATCCCTTAGCGACTCCACCAGTTTTTACACCAAAACTCCCGCAAGACTTAAATTTTCCAAACTACAACAGACGAAGATCATACTCTTTTTCGTCTCTTTCAACAGAAGCTTCCAACAACACCATTCTTACAAAGAGTAAAAACCACGATAGCATAGGTAGTATCCTCTTTACACCCACAGGCTCAGAATTTAGTATTAACGGCGCTGACGACGACAATGAACTAACGGCATTTTCAATAAGACCAACGTCCATGACAAGCAACCCATTCCGCAATAGCACAGGCTCCTCTTCTTCTGCTTCTGCTTCTTCTTCTTCTGCAAACGCAGCAAAACGCATTAGCACAGCAAGTGTTAGTCTACCACAAACTAATTCTACCTCTATTCCAACTATTCCAACTACTCTAAAGCCCGATATTTCCACGACAAGCACATCAGCTACAACAACTAATACTTCTCTAAAAACCCCAGATACCAATGTACAATCTTCTGGAAATGAAACCTTGTTTGCAAATCCAATTTATCCCCACCCTCCACCACACTCACGCGAGCCCTCGTCTACACCAGACCTCACTTCAAACTTTCTGGATCATGCTCGCATAGCGCCAAACAACAACTCTTGCCAGACGCTCAGCCAATTACCTCCATCTTCCCGCAGACCCTCAAACGTCACCAACGTTTTTAGTGGCAATATCAACACTAGCAGCTTTAGCAGCATCAATAGTTTCTCGAGCCAAAATAGCTTCAAAAGTTACGACAGCAACCAATCGCACATTAGCGTAAAACAACGAGTCGAAAGAAAGCTCTCTACCATTCCAGTCAAGGTTCCGCCAAATCAACTTAGCTACCCAACAAATGATGTGTCCGACGCACAAAACCAGAAACGTATCCGCACAAAGTATAATCTGATTCGCGAGCTGCTCAGTACAGAGGAAACGTTTGCACAAGATCTCGAAGCTATTCTTGAGGTCTATTACAACCAAGCAAAATCTTATCCATATAAACATTTCTTCTACACTGGAGATGTCAAAGTTCTATTTGGCACTGTAGAGCAGATCCTTAATGCATCAAGAGAATTTATAAGCAATCTCAAAAACTTTCTTCCAACCTACATCCTGTACGAATGCAACCTGTCGCCAAGCTCAAATATTGAACTTAAAGACCTTGAGTCTAACGTTGGAATACTTATGCTGGAGTATTTGCCAACGATGGAGCTTGCTTTTAAAATCTACTGCACACAGAACGAGTATCAGATGAACACACTGTACCGCATCCAGGCCCTTGCGTCGCCAACAATCGAAGAGTGGTTTGCCGAGTGCAAAGAACGCTCCAAGGGCATGACCAACGCATGGACCCTTGATGCGCTGCTTATCAAGCCTGTCCAGCGACTGCTCAAATACCCTCTCTTGTACAAGTCGATGCTTCAAAACACTCCAGAGTACCACCCCGATCATGAGTCGCTAAAGTGTGCTTATGAAGAGGTTGCAAAGTGTGCCACACGCATCAACCTAGAAGCAAACACTTCTAAGACCACCATAGCCCGGCCTTCTTCGCGCGCATCTGTTGGCTCGACAGCCTCAACTCTATCGAATCCTGCTCCAAGCAATAGCAGTGGTAGCAAAACGAGCACTGCACACACCAGCTTTATCCACACGCCATTTGTTGACGAAAACACCCTTTTGGAAAGACTCAAAGTTGATGCAAATGCAGATAGAAGTCTTACGGAGATGATTGAAAAGTTTGATGCTCGTCATTTGCAGTTTAAGAAACTCATCAGCTCTATTAGAGGAAACACAGCATTCACGCAGCTTCATTTCGACAACGCTAGAGTGCTGGCAAACTCCTGGCACGCGTTTAGCTGTAATGATTCTGAGAAGAAGGATGGTGAAAAGCAAAACGTTGTTGAGTCCAAGTACTCAAAGTACAAAGAGTTTAGTGAGCAATTTTGTAGTGGAGCTTCCCCACTAGCGCATGTCATTACTACTAACATGCTTAGTGGCAACCAACACTCTTCTCGACATTCTACTACCCCTAGTAACAATGCTAATGCTACTGCTACTACCCCCACAACCCCCACTACTACTACTACTACTACTACTATTCCTACTACCACTACATCTTCTTCTCCTACTTGTTCAGCATCTTCACTCACACCAAATACCAACAATGATAGTAATCAAAATATTACCACTACAACATCAAAAACAGGCATAGCAGAGCCTTCATCGACAGTGCCTCCAGCTTCAATAAGTTCTCCAGTATCACTAAATACACAACCACTCAGTAGAAGACCAATATCTCGAGTTTCTACAGCACGATATCGAGAGCGTGTAGAAAACAATGTTGTTGCTCCACTCCAACAGATTCTCAACGTTTGCTTTGCAATTACAGAGACAATTTCCATGCGGAACTCCCTACATTCTGAGTTCAAGCGGTACATCTTCACCAAGAACCTTGAGGAAGACAGCAAAAAGTCGTTTTTTTCCAACAAGTCTCTAGCCCCAACACACACGAACTCAAGCATCTCCAGCACAGGAAGTGGTGGCAACAGCGCAAGTTTGGACCTTTCGCAAGCCAAGTCACTTATGCTCAAACGCACAAGCAACCGCCTGTCTCCAGGAAACAATACATTAAGTGGGATCTTTCATACCAACTCGTTTGATTTGGGCGACGATTCCGATGCTCATAGCATCTCAGGGTTCAGCATCAGCAGCGCCCAGCACTCAAGCACTAGCAGCCAGACTTCCAAACTGACAACGCGCGAGATTACATCTAAAAAGGCAGACAAGTTTTTGCTGCTACACAACTCGCTCAAAAACGATTTGCCCCAGTTTCTCGACTCGTCTCTCAAGATTCTTGAACCGTGCCTGCAGCAGCTGCTCAACATTCAGGTCGAGTGGCTCAAAAGCGTTGTCGAGACTGGAGACAAAGAGGTTTGCAAATTTGTACCTGACAGAGTATCAAAGAAGGGTGCAGACGATTTTATCATTATGAACTACTTGGCTGGCTGCCAGGCTGAACGCAAGAGCTTCGTGGCAGTCAGCAAGCTCCGCATTATCCAGAAAGACCCTGAAGAACCAGCTAGTCAACCAAGAAAGATGAGCTCGTCGTCTATTCGTTCTGTCAAGTCGACCAAGAGACGATCGAGGTCCAAACATTCACTGTATGACGGCGAGTCCAATGCTTCTTCTGCTCTTCCGCCTGTTCCACCTGTGCCTCAGGTACTTCCTGTGCCCCCAACCCCAAGCAGCATTGAAAAGCAAGAAGGTCCCTTGTTTGACCGGCCTGAGTCCAACACATCAGTCTCAGCCGTTTCTTCTCGGCGTCAATCTATAAACTCTATCGTTGAAGGAGCCCCAAGCGATGCTCCAGAACTTCCTACTGACGATGTTACAATGCAGATGTTCCATTCCACTAAAGATCCCTTTGAATTCAGATATAGTAGTTCTTCAGAGGTTTGTCCTTTAGACGATCCAACTGAAACTTTTGTAGATGCAGACTCAAAATCTATTCGTTTACATTACAGAACGGGAAGTGATGGTACAGACGTCAAATCAATTCATTCTATTCGTAATAAGCCATTTTCTGACGATAACAAAGAAAAGGAAGAAGAAAATGAAGATGATGATAATGAAAATGATGAAAAACAGTCTCCACTTTCGTCCCCAGCAACAGAATCTCAGCAACCAATGCTTCCTGTAGACGATAATGTCAAGAGCGTTCATCAGCCATTCCATGGTCTTTCAACTATTTCTGAAGATCTTTCTCCCACTTCGTTTGTTACTTCTTCTTCTTCTTCTTCTCCTTCTTCCAAACAATCACGCAAATCTATGACGTTTGGCCATAAAGAGGACCATTTACATCATCAACAACACTCGCGCACAGTGTCAAGTTCTACGACTACAGCTACAAACCTGACAAACTCCAGCAGTTCATACACTATTCCACGACCCAAATCAATGCCTGGTTTTGATATGCTGCAAGCCCAGATGATGTCGATGCACTCTGCAGGAAACAATGCTAATAATAATGGAATCAGAAATGCTCCTCCTCCACCTTTGCCAGACCTCTCGCCTGCCATGTCGACAATCAGCACGTTCAGCTCGCACTCTACAGGCACGACACAGACCAACGTGTCCAGCGCGCCATCGAGCAACCGCAGCAGTCTCAAGCAGGAAGCGGTGTCAGTGGTTTCGACAACAGCGACATCTAGTAAGACAGAAAACAACGTTGCGTCTAGCCAGCAACAGAGCCACTTCAAATCCATGTACAAGAGACGGTTTAAGAAGCATGGCATTATGGACCCCTCGCATGTGTATGTGGCCAGCTCCGCGTCGTCCATTTCTTCCAACGACAGTAATGCGACAATTTCGACGTATGCCGCTAGTGATGCGACAGCCACACAAAACGACTCTTTGACCTCTCTCAACACAACACCTCCAGTATCAACAACGAAACAGCAGCCTGCTAACATTGTCCCTCCGCTAACACGGTCTCGATCCAAGAAGTTTGGTTCTTCGTCGTCCTCCTCTTCTTCAGCACAGCCCCGTCACATCTCTGCTCCACAAAACGTTACAGTCCGCAAGTGCACAAATATCAACGAGGCGCTTAAGGAGCTCGAGTATCAGAACTTGCAGTTCCAGAAACAACTTCAGCAGCAGCAAATTCAACAGCTTCAGAAACAGTATACTGCTCATAGTTCTGCCAGTAATAACAGTACTTCTACTACTGTTCCCACTATCCCATTGGCACAGGTTCCACCACAAAATGTCGCGCCTTCAAATAACCAGCCGTCGATCACTCGTCGGTTCTCAATCTCCTCCATAACGTCGTTGACCTCTGGAGGGTCTGGTGCGTCGACCTCCCGCCGTCTTTCTGCAATCAGCATGCGCTCGACTCGTTCGACTGGTGGAGCCGATAGCGAATCTGTTCACAGTTTCCACTCTTCTTCATCACCATCATCATCATCTTCTTCTACATCCAATTCTCCTCCTCAGTCTCCATTAAACACTGTTCCTCCTATTTCTTCAATTCCTCAACAGCAGCAGCAACATCAACAGAATCATCACAATAATGGGAAAAATAAGTTTAGATCGACGTTGATGGCACTCAAAACTGGACTCAAATCATCATCATCTGAAAAATCGTCGTCATTATCATCTTCAAATACATCCAATTCTTCTGGAATGTATAATCGACGAAGTATGATGTGATAGAAAAGAAGTTTATTACTTTATTTATTTATTATCAAACCTTTTTTTATATATATATATATAAAATATACATAGAAATGCAAAAAAATAAAAATACAAAATTACCTTTTTTTATTTCCCCTTTTATGCTTTGATTTATTATTATTATTATTAGATATTCCTTCTTCCTTTTTTTCAGGTACTATGATTTTCCCCTGCTGAACGTCTTCTCCAGCATCTGCAAAGGCTGCCTGCGCTTCATGGAAAAACATGAGATCACGGACCTGTTCCTTGAGCTCTTTAATTTCTTCGTCTCTAGTCCTTGCCTCTTCCTCCAAACGCTGCACCTTTTCAAGTGTCTTCTGGCTGATTAGCCGTTCCTCGTTGTACGACTTTGTCATACGGCCAAGCTGGGCGGCCAGCTCTGCCGCTTTGAGTTTATACTTTTTGACTGTTTCCGAGTCTGCATTGTTGCGGTGACGGTCCATCTTGAGGGCCTCGAGTTCTTGCGACAGGCGCGCAGCTGTTTCTTCAGCAGTCTGCAGACGCTGTGTCAGCTCGTGCGACTTGTCGGCAGCCGCAGCGACCAGCGACTCGTAGTAGTACCGCTGCGACTCGAGTTGAGAAGTTAGCATCTGTGTAAAGTGTAAACTCATTTCGTTTAGTTTTTTTTCAGATGCATCTGCTGCTTCAAACGCCGCGTTTGTAATTTCCTTTGTTTCCATCTGTTGCTGGTGCTGCCCATAGTAAAGGTTGTCTTTTTGTGCATTTGCATAGTAAGATCCTCCTCGAGATGAAGAAGACATTGTAGAAGTAGAAGAGCCCGCCAAAGCCCCAGCCGACCGAGCTGGTGTTCCTACGTTGCTGTGAGCAGGGCCAGCTGGAATCTCCACGAGCTTGCCGTCTGCCTGGTTCTGTAGCAGCCGATGGACATAGCTGTCGCTCAGATAGTCCCATACTCTCTGCGACTCCATGCCCATTGCGTAGCAGTGGCCCGTGACCTCAAAATGGTCAAAAGCATGGGCCTTGTCGTACCGACCGCACCCAATGTGCCCGCAGATTAGACATATCCACAGGTTGTCGCGCGAGTTACAGACTGCACAATGGCCAGACCGCTTCTTTGCTGCCGTGCGCTGCGAGTACCGGCACACTGGGCAGCTCCCATCTTTCCACTTTGACAGGCACTGGCAGTGGAACGTGTGCTGACAAGGAATTGTCAGGAGGCCTGTGATCACAGCGTCCATTCGTTCTAAACACACAGGACATGTCGGTAGTTCCATGAGGACTGGAGTTGGAGGCGGCGTCGGTTTGCCGCTGTTTGTCAACATGTCCTTTTTCTCCTCGCTTGTATTTCTTTCGTCGGTATTGTCATCAACTGCATCAATTGTGAATGGGTCCTCCAATAAATAGGGAATCTGTTGTTGTGTGGTATTAGTAGAAGTGATTTTTTTCCCACCGGACTTGGATTTACTGTTGCCGCGCTTGAACTCAATCCTGTCAACGTAGACAACTTGGCAAGTTTCTGCTTCGTCCATCGAGTTAAAGAGCTTGCCATTGTATTCGTTGTAGAAGATCGAAGCAGCAATGCTTGTCCGGAACTTCATAAGCACCATGTACCGGTTCGGCTGCGCAGCGTTTTTGACCATGCGCAAATGTGACGTATTTTCACGAGCATTGGCGCCGATAAAGCCCAGAAAATCGGGCGGTGTGAGGTATGACGGAACAGCAAGTATCGCCAGCGTGGTGTTTCGTTCTCCCTGCAGAGGATCGTCTTTAGTAGATTTTGTTTGTGTGTCTTGTGATACATTTTTTGCTACAGCGGTTTTGTGTTTATCATTTTCTTCTTCTCCCTCTTCTCTTGAGAGCTCTTCTGTTACTGGATCGATGTACAAATCTCCCGACTCTGTATCATTCCTAAACAGGCGAATAACACCGTATCCCATGAACCGGGCTTTTAACAGATCAGGTCGCGAGTCTGTCGACATCGAGTACGATCTCGTTTGCCTATGGGAATGTCGATCAGTAGAGGATGTTACCTGCGCAGAGGAGTCTCCTTGACTATTCAAAGAGTCTACTGAACTATTGTTGTTTACGCTTCCCATGTCTATTCCGCTGATTTCAATATCTCCGAACCTCCAGTCAACAGAAATGTGTTGTTCAGGGTTTGAAATTTCGCTCTTCTTATGTGCTGCTAGCTGGTGCTTGAGTATATGCAAACTGTCACCACTATAGTTGAAATTTTCTTTTTTTTTTTTGTTCAGAGAATCTAGAAGCTGCTGCTTCTTGCCTTCTGTGACCTGATCAAACTCTAAGAATAAAGAGCTTTTGCGAATGGCTGCCTTTGCCCAAAAATCAACTGGTCGTTTTGTAATTTGCAAATCTAATGAATCTTTCAATGAAGCTTGAGAGGGCTTACCATACAACGAACTGTCAGAATCGTAGTCTAGGTTGGAGTCTTGTGTGAGGTGCCGTAAATGGGTCAATTCATTCTCTTTTAATTCCGTAAACAATTCAAACACTAGGGTGTATTTATAAACCATCTGAAAGTGTTGAATAGATAAATCATTTAAGTTTGGAGTCTTAAACTAGCGATGTGGTTGTGAAAAAAAATAATAAAAAAAGATGATGAGATAGCATAGTTATTGCTTGGGCAAGGGTTTTCTCCACAGTGTAATAAATGAACCTATATATGATACAAAAATAATACTACAGACTTTTATTAACAGTCTACATCCCTACAGAGAGAAAAACATAAAAATAAAATAAACCAACATATAAAATAAGGTAAATGTAAAAAATATACTTGGTTATTTTAAAAAATCAAGACACTACAATAGACTGATCAGGTTTAGTTGCAAATCCATTTTCGGCTTCCAAAGCGGAAGCCTCTTCCTGCAGCTTTTTAGCAGACACCCATCCACGTCCAGGTATAAACAATCTGCGATAATTTTTCTTTTCCGATTCCTCCAACTTGGCCTTGATTTCAGCTAGAGTTAAAACTACACGAGAAAGATCAGCAGACAATTGCTCAGATTTGTTTTCATCAGGGGAAGCTACAGCAGAGCTTTTGTTCAAAGAGGCATCACTGCCAGTATTAAGCACACAACTAGACTTTAGATCCGAGATGCTACCAGAGAGGGGCATGTTGGATGAATTAACAAGGGAATCGCAAGCGTCGGCGGATGGAACACTATTTTCATTGTTGCACAAATTTTGTTCTGAGTTGGTCTGCTGTTGTTGTTGTTGCTGCATCTTGCCATACAAACAGGTCGGATCAAGGGGGTTCAAAACATCAGTGTTGATCACATTTACACGAGTATTAATGGGAATGATAAACTCAATTTTTGCACTTTCACAAGAATCTGCAGACTCACCAATAGCCTTCCCATACTGTTCTACTGGAGCAAACCTTTTGTGATTTATATTCAATTGGTTAGTATTTTGTGATTTTACAGGCACAACAGAAGAAGAACTTGACTTTTCAGCATTGTATTGGTTCATCGCGTGAACCCATTGCTGACGCCCAGCTGTAGTTGCAATATCAAAAGTTCCAAATTCTGTCTTTAAGATTTTTTGTCTGTTATTATCTAAAAGTAAAGAAAAGAAAAGAAAAGAAAAATGGGTTAGTAAATTTGTAAAAACAGTACCTTTTGTTTAATAAAACAAACCAGTCTTGGAAGAGCCAACAGGGGCAGAGTCTGGAGTAAGTCCATAACCTTGTAATCCTGGAGAAGCCACACTGCTAATTTTTTTAACAGTCTGTATAGTGGTTTGAGCTACATCACAAGTGGCTGCAGATGTTTCATTGGTTGATACAGAAACTGCAGAGTTGTTCCCATTAGCCGAGGATATGGAAGCGGAAGAAGGGACAGAAGAGGCTGGAGCAGTGGATACCAAACTTTTTATAGCGTTCGTAGTAATCTTTTCCTTTTTGAAATCTTCCGACTTGTCAATAGTGGATTTTTCTGTGGCTGAAATTAATCCTGAAGAAGCATCACTTTTTTCCTTATTCAACTTAAGTCCTGTTCGATAAGGTACTTTACCTAGAAAAAAAATAAAAATAAAACAAGACAGAAAATGAGTTAGTACAATACTATAAATGTCATTTTATTTCTTATTGTTATTATTGTTATTAGTGCTTTACTGTGTCTAAATTGAAGAGCACGATAAGTCTCTATATTTTTGGATGTATTTTTGGGACATGCCGATTTAGAAAAATTAATAGAATTGTGGATGGTATTAGTACTTTGATTACGCTTATTTAAAAGGGCGGAAGAAGAAAAGGAAGAAGAAGAGGGAGCAAATGCAGGAGCCGATCCCCCGAAAGAAGACTGGTATGAAAACGGATTTACATTTTTCATACTGTTGTTGAATACATATTTTCTCGGAAGAGAAGGTAGTAAACCGGCGGAATTACAAGCAGTAGTAAATGGAGACTTTACTATGGTTAGGTCAGTTGAGATAGTGGAAGGCTCCATAAAGCTAGTAACCATTACATTAGATTTGTCATTGTCCCTATTTGAATCAGCAGTAGAATTCAAAAAGGCTTCTGGAGACGCAGAACCAATATTCGATGATGAGCTGCTGGAGAGGATAAAATCCGGGGGTGATAAGGAGGAAGAGGAGGGCGACGTACCAGAGTACGACCCGACAGAGTTGGAATTGCAGTGATTTTTGTCATCATTGTCAGACGAGCTGAGAGTCGATATAATAGTGGCAGCAGACTTGCTGGGCTGCAAAATAGGCTTTTCTAGAGCAGTTTTAGACAATACTGACTGAAAACCTCCAGTGTCCACTTTCTTTAGCTCAATCTCCTTGCGCAATAGAGATACTTCAGATTGAAGGCTGGCTAGTTTTTGAGCAAGTTCCGAAGTAGCCTCAACGGCTTGCAGGCTTGCAGTGCTATCAACAACAGTAGACTGGTCGCTAGTAGAAACAGATGGGGCCTCGAAAGATTTGTTTTTAAGCTTAGAGTCAATCATTTCTTCAAGTGAGGCTGCCATAGCAGTGTAGCGTGTTTGTTGAGAAGTTTTCCAAGTAAATACAATCCAGTAAAGACTCATAAATGCAATTGAAGTAAAGGTTATTGGAACAAGGGTAGAGAAACAGATATTTGATGAATTAGAGTTGGTTTGGAATATGTTGGACTTTATGAGATTAGGAGAAGTATTAGGAGTAACAGTAGAAATGTTTGAGGAAGAAGCCAAGATAAAGGTAGCTTTGGAATGATACTGGGCTATCAAATCGCAAGCCATTTTTTTAGCCATCGATGCAGCATCCTGAGACGCATTGAATGGAGCAATACAATTTATAAGATTGAGATTGGCATGCTCTTGCGGAAGTGAAAGCTGCTTGGATTCTACTAATTGCAAGATCCAGCGTTGAATAGAAAAAAAGAGAATCGCTAATAGGCAAAAGATCAAGGTATAAATAGATTCAAACATTTTTAATAGTAAAAAGTTTCTAACATTTAATTATATAAAGAAGAAGATTGGAGTATGTCTAAAAAAAAAAAAAAAAAAAAAAAGA
>CBXB010000161.1:0-12487 GCA_000817185.1 Magnusiomyces clavatus CNRMA 12.647
GAAAACACCAAATGATGGAAAATATATCGATGGCTTATGCCTATGTTGCTTCTATGGAATTTATCTGTATTTGTATTACATAATTACTATATAATTTTTGTAGGATAACCGATGAATAAATTCATTCATTCATTCATTCATTCAATTACCATAGTATCAAAAGATGTTCGATTTGAGTAAAATGTTCTGTTATTATTTTCTAAAAATACAATATTCATTATTACACATATTCATTTGGACTAAGTAAAATTATAATAGAAAAAAAAAACCAAGAGAACATATTAAACATTATGGCTAAGTTTTACTTCAGACTATGCCAAATCGCTTCATGGCACAACATCACAACAAATAAAAAGTTTCTATTCTTGTTTCTTTTTTTTGTGATTATCCTTAGGACTCTTATCACCGTTGCTTCCGGAATCTGTTCTCACAAGAGATCTTAAAGAGCTATCAGATAACTGAGAGGTAAGTCGTTTGTGACTCTTATTTCTTGGATGATCATCTTTGCTAGATTGCTTTTTAGCCTTAGAGCGTGGTGACATACGTGACATTTTGTGAGAAATCTTAAAAAGAGACGATTTGTAGAATCCATTATGATTAGTTTTTTCCTCGCTATCGGAAGCTAATGTGGGCATACTTGTTGATTTTTGTAATGTATTTGTTGGTTGAAATGCTCCTAATCTTCCACTAATTGAATGAGAACTTTTTTTCCCATACTTTTTGCTCTCTGTCAAAAGTTTTTTTTTCTCATGTAAGAGTTGGGTTTTTCCGTTGAATTTTTTTGCAAGATTGGCCTGTATTTTGTCTCTATAATCTTCCACACTGGATGAACTCTTATGTTGGGATCCAAAGTCATGTTCGTCATCGTCAAGAATGCTAAACCTCATTCCAGAGTCTAAACTGAGCTTCTTTTTATTTTTTTTAGTTACCGTGAGCTTAGTAGGATATGCAATAGGTTCAATTGGCAACTCTGGTTCTGGCTCTGAATTTTTCAAATCTTCAGCCGGCATAATTTGTTGCATATTTTCATCGTCATTTATTAGATCGTCTTTATCTATCAAATCATCAGATAATTGACGTTCTAATTCAGGTTCTTTTACTGAGCTGGTTTGTCCCTCTGCGAGTGGCACTGCATCAACCTTTGAGTAAATGAGAAAATATATGTCGTCTTTACTGGTTCGATTTAGCCTAGAGATTGGCACCTTCTCAACCAACTCATCATCATAAAGAGCCCATGAATTATCTTGTTGACGACAGTATGCAACATAATGACCACTACTAGCGGATCTTCCTTCATGAACAGTAAAAGCCATTAGTTCGTATTTCATAGGAATATTCTTCCAAGAAAATGGGGTAAGCTCGACTACTTTTGAAATTGCCATATTCTGCTTAATTTTCTGAGAATATGAATGTTTTCCGGTGTACTTAAAGCGCTTAATACTGATAACCAAGTATTCTGGGGCCTTTTCTATGCGTTGATAAGTTAGAGCATTGGTTTTCTTATGACATTTCTCACAATCATAACCATCAGTCTTAGACTTTTTGATAAATGAATTGCTAAAGTATTGCCTAATAGAACCCTTTAAAGTTGCTCTACCTGTAACCTCTAACTCTTCCTTGTCAATAGAAACTTGAATATCAAAAAAGTCTTGATGAGTCTCAGATTTGTTTTTGCACTCTTGGCAAATAACAGTTTGCAAAAATGTACCTCCAAACATATCATAGAGAATTGAAGAATTCAATTTTTTCCCTTTGGGAACTGAATCCTCTTGTAATCTTCCAATAAGTGACATCAAATATTCGTGTGAATCTTCTTGATTCCATTCAGACATCAAGGGATTAATATCATCCAAACGACGAATAATCGCAGTAGGTAAAATAGCACGAGTATTGAGAGAACTATCATAAGAGTACCTCTTATTCTTGAATCTAGGATTGGGTGAGGTCATTCGGTGATATAAGTTTGCAAGATCTTTGGTTACTGATCTGGGCGAAATGTGGTCTTGATACTTTCCATCAAAGACATCTTGCAAATAATTGCACATAGCAGGTAGATGAAACAATGATTGAATTGCTGAGTTCATATAACAAGTAACGCCATTATTCATTAGGCCGCTTGGATTCTGCATGCCCGGTGGAAATGTTTTCCGTATTCTTCTATTAAAATTAGCACTGTTAGAGTTGTTGCCAGAGTTGATTCCTATAAATGTGTATTTGCTGTTAACCTTATCGATCAATGCATTTTCGTTCTTGATACGCCATTCTAATTTTTCACTTCTTGTCATAAACTGTGTGGCCTCGGAATATTCTGTTTTAAGATCGATTTTTTCCAACTCATTATTTGTTCTTTGAGCAAAATCTTTTTTTACCTCTAGAAGCGTTGGCTTTTCTTCATGTTCTTCATGTTCTTCTTCTTGTTCTTCTTCATGTTCTTCATGTTCTTCTCCATGTTCTTCTTCTTGTTCTTCTTCATGTTCTTCATGTTCTGAGTCAGCGTTATCATCTTTAGTTATTAACGTATTCCTATTGTTCTGTAAAACGTTTACTTGTTTGAGTTTTAGAGACTCTACACTTAGAGGACCTTTAATTGATCTTAGAGCTTTTTGAGTGAATTGCTGGTCATCGGCTTCATCATTGTTATCAGTTTCTTCATCATCTTGATAATTTTCGTCTTTGTCATCATCATCATCATCATCTTCATCTTCGTCTTCTGGATTACTACTGCTTGATTCTTGTGCTTCGTCATCAGTAGGCGAGTTAAAAGTGATTGCATCTTCGTAATCTGAATCTGAATATCCCGAATCAGAATCAGCAAAAGATGCTTTCGATTGGGTTAAAGTTGGCTCGTTTTGATCCTTTGTTTGGTCTGAAGAAGACATAGGTTTCAAAACCTTTTCATCAGTGTCTGAATTTGTGTCTTGATCATTGGTATCTGACGCAGGCTTTATGTGAATATATGACGTAGGGCGAGTGGAGACAGCTTCTGGTAGTTTTGCGGCTACAAAATTTAAAGGGGATTTTTTAAGTTGATCTATTATTGTGGAAGATTGCTTTTGAAAAACGGCAATCGGCGCAGACATATCAAAGTTGAACTATAGATTACACAAAGTGAATGGCAGTAAAAGCAAATCCTAAAAAATATAATGTAATTTGTGGATTGTAATATTGAGAAAAGGTGGATATGAAGGGGTATTTAAAAGTTTAGAATCCATAAGATAGAAGAAGAAAGTAGACTACTAATTAGTAGTAAAAATTTTTTTTAAAAAGATGGCTTTAATCATAATGAGATTACAGCCGCATGTCTAAAAAAATTTTCTTCTGCACAATCATATATAAAATTTCATAAAGGTATTTTTGGTGTAATTACAATTCATTTAAAATCTTAAATGCCTTCAGCCTTTTAATTCCATACAGAGAAGGCAAGCTACTCAATCAAATCTAATTTGAATTCATTTTTAATAAACAATATTTATAAAAAATGCTAAAAAAAGGCCTTTTTTTAGCATTTTTTATTTTTTATTTTATTCTGTAAATTTGATAAACTACAATATATTAAAAGACTGTAAATATAATTTTTAATGTACACTTTTCTAAAATCCTATAATTGAATCATGATTTATTATGTATTGGACTAATTTAAACTATAGATATAATTTTGGAAATCAGTACCAACAATCTATAATGCTCATTTCTTTCTTCTTTTTGCAATGCGCTTCAATGCTCTTTGTTCTTTCTTAGCAACACCATCAACCATTTTATATCTACCTTTAACACCACGAGGACGGCCTTGAATACCGCGATTATTACCACGAGCAACAACAACAGTAACTCTGGGCTTTTCTTTTTTCTTTTTTCCACCTATCATGGAGTACTTTTTAGTCAATTTTTGAATTTCATCTGCTTTATCTCTTTCTGACAATGCAGTGTCTTCATTGATTAACTCAGTCTTCTTCCTTAGCTTCTCTAGTCGTTTGATTCTTCTCATCTGCTTTCTGGCCTTGGCTTCTGCAACCTTTTTGATAGGACGGGCATTGAGTGCCTTTAATTTGGCCTTAATAGCTTCAGCAGCCTCCTTAGTAACAGGCTTGAGTACTCGGTTATGCTTTTGCTCATCTTCTAAAAACCATTCAGGTAATCCCTCGGTATCTCTGAAAGCAAAGCGATTAAATCCTTCATCTACAAGTCTATGCTTGTTGATGTTTCCCAGGGCCAAATCGTGAGCAATTGTCATAGCTTGAGGAGTGACAATATCAGGAACCGCTGGCCCTTCATCTTCTTCATCTTCATTCCAATCTTTATTGTCATCTTCATCGTCTTCACTTGATGCAAAATCATTTTCATCCTCGCTTTCTTGATCATCTTCGCTGCCGGGGGTATCATCCTCGTTTGGATTACTTTGAGCTTTCTCCTGTGATTGTTGCTTCTTAGCATTAGTTGCACTGCTAGCATCATCGGCATTGAGATCAACATCTTTAAATAATGAATTATCAAAAAACATTGCTGCTTTTGTGCTCAAACCTGTAGATGTTGTCTTGGGTAACAAAGTTGTAATTGCATTGGTTTGATAATCTTCATCATCTGAGGTAAACTCTTCGTCTGAATCTTCACCATTATTTGCGGAAATGTTTTGTTGATCGCTTTCTTCATCTTCATCGCCCATGCCATACCATTCATCATGATAGCCGCTTGTATCTCGAGCCCTCTTAGATTTGAAACTTGCTTTCTTTTCAGCTTGTCGTTCTTTGAATTCCTCGTACATTGCATCCATTTCAGCCTCCATATCATCGATTATGTCTTCTTCAGACCTGTCGTCGTCCTCAATTGTAGGTTCTGGAATGCTAATCTCAAAATCATCTGGTTCCTCAGAGGGAATGAATTTACCTTTCAATATTGATTTCAGTTTTCCACTCTTTTCAGCGGATGTAAGATTGAATAAAGATTTACCGTCGTCATTTGTTTCAGTACCAATTCGCATATCAGAAACCATGTCCATCTGCATTCGAATGATTTCTTTCTGCTTTTTTTCGTTTAATCTTCTCTTTTCTCTTTTGAGTCGTCGTCGTTCTTTGTCTTTCAGCGCGTCTAGTTCGAGATCAATCTTGGTTTCTTCGTCTAGCTCTTCTTCCTTTTCTTCACCTTCAGGCTTTGTTTCTGTTTCTCCGTCTAGTTTTAAAGCAGCACGAGCTGCCTTTCTCCATTTTAAAATCATTCTAAATTCTCGTCTACCAAGAACCTTCAAATCTTTAAAACATTCAAGTAATTCATCTGTGGTTTGTTCCAAATGGCGAACGGGCTTGAGTTCAGGGTCTTTTTTATCTAAAACCAAAGTATTATACGAGCCAAGAATTTGAATAGGGTCGTTGCTTTTAATCAGTTCCATAACAGAACATTCATGATGCTGAGTATAATCACCTTCTTCATAACCCTCTCTTTTTCTCTTTTTTTTCTCGGGATTCAAAATTTTTTCCAAACTTTGATTATTAACCTGATCCACTTCTTCAAAAACGTATCTCGGATCCAATAACTTGGGGTCGTATTTTTTGGGAGCTTTGAATCTTTTGCATACAACAAAAATTTCTGCAGAGACATTTCTCGAAGAGGGAGGCTTCGTGGCCTCAACACTTTCAAAAAACTGCTGAAAAATCCACATAAGTTTGGTGTAATCCTTAGATCTGAAAACTTTGGTAACGAATATACCGCCTTGTGCAAGAAACTCTACCGCTAACTTTAGAGACTTTAAAACTAAATCTGATTGGGTAAAGGCGTCCTGAATCCAGTCTTTACCGACATTGGGAGCACCATCGTGTAAAATAGTATCAGCTTTCCAAGTTTTCATAATAGATCTTAACTCGGAACGGCAGTGTTCTGTGGTAATGTCTGATTGAAATGTAATAACATTTGGAAGCGGTTTGATTCTATCCAAGTCTACACCGATAATAAGAGAATTCACTGGGCATCTTTCAGAGGCCACTTGACACCAAGAACCAGGAGCTGCGCATAAATCAATCACAACCTTAGATTTTTCTAAGAAATGACCAAATTTTTCGTTAATGTGAATAATTTTGAAAGAAGAACGAGCACGATAACCCTATATATTTAAAATAAAAATGTTAATAGATGCTTTAATGTGCTAAAATCTAAAAGCAATGCTTACCTTCTCTTTGGCCATTCGATAGTATTTATCTAAACGACCTTTACCATGTTTCTTTTGAGCTTTACCCATCTTTAATACTGCGAATTAGATATCGTATTGTAAAGGAAGTAAATATATCAAGAAGAATTTAAAAAATAAAAAAAATGATAAAATAAAATTTTTTTTGTGATCAATTATCAGTCAGCCGTTCTTAGGGTTAGGGCGGATCATAATTGAAAAAAAAAAAAATTTTAGATAATGGAAATTTTAATTTTTCATTTTTTTAATTTTTATTTTTTTTGGTTTTAACCTTGATTAGAAACTAGCACTTTGAAAACTTTTAAAATAGTTTTGAACCTTGCCACTTAACAATAAAATGGCTCTTTCTGAATTAGCTTCTCAGCTTTCTAAGATCAGTACTGGAAACACTGTGGTACTTGATCGTAAGAAGCAAAAAGCATTACATTCAAAATCTTTAGTTTTTGAGCCCAAACAAGCAATCAACCAAGACTATGAGACTATATTATCATTTTCTCTGGACGGATTATCTGAATTAGAGATATTGGATCCTAGATTTTCAGCTTTTAGATCTAACTTGTTTTCAGATACTTCTTTAAATCTTGATCGGAATCTTCAAGTAAGTTCTTGTTTATTGAATTTAAATAAAAAAATATAGTTCTAACCACTAAATTTTGTCTTTTAGACTGCTGAGCAAAATCAACTTTTAGACAATGCAATTGAAGAATTTTTAAGATTGGTGGCTCCCAGACTAAACTTGAGACCTTCGATAAAAGCTCTTGAATGGCTTGTCCGTCGTTTTCACATTCATATCCACAACGCCCAATCTCTCCTTTTAGCTGTATTGCCATATTATTCTATGCCAGTTTTTCTTCGAATTTTGGATACTATCCCAAGTCCTTTGCCTCCAATTTTTAACTTTCTTTCAAATTCAAAAAAAACTGTTAAACTTCCATCTAAAAACCTGCTTATCAGGGCTTTTGCTGCTGATGCTGAACTTCAAAAATTGTGTAACTCGTACATAGTGGACTGTGTGAAGCGTGGAAGAGAATATCAACTTCAACTTACTTTTTGGTCGTCCTTTAGCATTTGGGTCATGACAATGATGAAAGACAAACGTGTAGCTGAGGAAGATATTGTCGATAGATTTATTTTAGATATTTCAGATATTCTCCCCCTTCAAGATCATCCCGATGCTCAGATCTCTGGTTATATGATTTTATCTGTTTTATCTTCAATAACACGTTTAAGCCAGCCAGTTATTAACGCTTCTATCTCTTCACTCGTTTTTAACTGGGATAATCGTGCTCTTAAATGTGGTATTGCATGTGTATCACATCTTCTTGACGGTATTGATAACAGTGAAGGGTCTGAGAACCTCGAATCGAATGAGCAATCAGATGAATATGATTCTAAAAAAATTTTTCCAGCTTTTGAAGAATCCGTTTGGGAACATTTGAACAGCCCAAAGTTTGTCGACAGGTTAGAACAGTCAGGAAATTTATACAACATTACAAAATTTGCATTGTTCTATGTGAATTCTATTTTCCGTTACTCTTCCTGGAATCTTTTATCCTATATTCCTACCCTTTTAGATCGTTGCACTCCAACACAATCTCAACTTCAGAACTTATTTCAAAATATCATTTATTCATTGAAGCACTCTCAGGTTCCTATGAAAGAAATCCCAACTATTAGAAATCTGTTCAAGACTTTTTTCTCTACAGAAAAGACATCGAATCTTGTAAAGGCTGCAATGAATTTTCATAATTTATCCATGGACTCTTTAGAGTTGATTCTTCAAAGTACATTCTTTGAAACCGTTGAGCCACCGTCTAAGGCTGATAAAACTAGTAATTCACGTGCTTCTGACAATAGCAACGTTCAGTCTATAATTAATTCCATGAAGAATGTCGATATATCTTCATTTTTAGACGCTTATTTTGATAATCCTCAGGAGATGTACCCAGCTTTTTCTACAAGATCATCAATTTTCACAATTGCTCTTGACCGCTTTTCTTCTAGTGATGATCTCAAATCCATATTGAAACTAGAACCGAAGCAACAGATTTCTTTTCTTGCCAGAATATGGACAGGGCCATTTCCTACTCTTGTTCGTGCACAGTCTCTCAAATTGCTGAGAGAACTTATTTCTGGAACATCCATTGATTATCAAGGAATAGTGCCTTTGTTGTTGACTTGCTTATTTGATGATTCTGAAAGCATACGTAGACTTTCACTAGAAGTCTTATTTGAGATTCAAAAAATTAACAGTACGTTAAAAGGATCTTTTATTGTTTGGGGATTAGATGATATATTTGGGGATGATGAAAAAAGCAGCGAAGTTAAGTGGATGTCAGTTGACACTGTAACATTGTTTATATCAAATATTATTCTTCCTAATTCTGAAGAAATAAAACTCAACATAACCAAGATATTTTCCATACTGTCTGACTTGTTTAATGGTAACGACAAGTCTTTGAAGGAAGTATCGACGGAATTGTTAAGTTCTATAATATCGCAAGCTATAAACTGCAAAATTCCTAGCACTAAGACAAAGCTACTAAAATTAGTGAATGTTAGCTCTAGATCCAAATCTAAAGTTTTTGCACCTCTCTTGAAATCCTGGTTTACAGAACGTGATCAGTATGCCGCCTTGTGTAAATTATCCAATTTTGAGATTGATGCTTTAGAAACTGAAATTTTCAACATTCTTTCACCTCAAGAAAAATCTGTTGGGATCACATTTTTTGAAAATGCTATCAAGTCTGGAATTCCCTCTGTTGGAGAAAAGGCTACACAAAAATTGATTGAATTATGGCCTACCTTCAAGCAGGAGCATCAACTTCAACTACTCAAATTTCTCATTGACAGCTCTTTGGATGATAGTATGGCATTTTTTGATGCCTCTGACATTTTTGCAACGCTTTCTATCGATTGCTCTGTATTTGAATTGTTGTTAAATGAATTAACTTTGGAAACTTCCACTTCATCTTCAGTTTCTAACATAAAGTCTAATAGTCCACTACCTATCCCCAAACGACGACGTAGAAGTAGTGGTGCTGCCAAGCAACGGTTACAAACTGGAGAAATGGCCCAAGTTGCTGAAAGGCATCTTAGGAAGACTACTTTAGCATTAGAAATTTTGGAAAAAAACAGCCAATTGAAGGGTTCGCCTCGCTTACTTGCTCAATTGTTTACAATTTTGTCTGAAATTCTTTCTCTTGGAGCAGATTCTAATTTACCTGTTGATTATACTGAACAAGTTTTGGCAAATTGCATGATCTATATTGTTAATGATCTCAAAAAGCAGCCTAATGTCAATCTTGACTCTAACTCTATGAGAATAGACGTTTTGGTTTCTTGTATTAGATCGTCTAATAGCCAACAAGTTCAAAACAAATTTTTGCTATTAGTAGCCAATTTGGCACCTTTAGCTTCGACCACTGTTCTTCACAGTGTCATGCCAATATTTACTTTTATGGGTGCAAATACTATTAGGCAAGATGATGAGTTTTCTGCATATGTTATTCAGCAAACTATCACTCAAGTTATTCCAGCTCTTTTGTCAAAAGATAATGAAGATCAAGACGAAGAAATTGATTTTCTTTTTCTTAGTTTCTCTGCAGCCTTTTCGCATATTCCCCGTCATAGACGTGTTCGTTTGTATAGTACTTTGGTTGAAGCCCTTGGAATTGATACACTTTATAGGCTCGTGTTTCTTTTGGGAGAGAAATTCCATGAGGCCAAATCACGCAGAAAAAGCTCTGAAGCAGTTGGCATCTGGAAGTTCACAGAACACTTTATCAGAGGTTTTTCCACCTGTGACCAAGTTAATATGATCAGATTGTTTCTTGAGTTTCTTGATTTAATTCCTTTTACTAAATTAACGCCCAATGATAAAGAGCGTGCAGAGATTCCATTTTTCAAACGCCAAATTTTTCATTCAATTTCAAACCTTCAAACTGATGAACTACTTGGTCTAAGAGCACATTTGCTTGAGTTCTTAAGTCTCATAATCTCTAATGAAGAAGTTGTTCCAGAATTTGAACCGCTTAGATTTTCAATTGGCAAAATTTTTGATAACCCACAGCTTGTTGAAGAGCAGAAAGTTATTAAAACAAACTTCGCTCAAGCAATTTCTCAATTACTTTCTGGATTGTTATCTTTGTCTAACTCTAATATAACCAGAGAAGAAGCCCCAAAAATTCGCGTAGCTTTAAAATCTTACTACCACTTGCTGGATAGCATTTTAGAGCTTCTTCCTATTGAACTTTTTGTTGATACGTTCAAGGGTATATTGTTTGAATCTAAAGACAAAAAAATTCAAAGAAATTCCTTGGCACTTATCAGAAGTAAATTTGATTTGGAAGTCTATCACAAGGACGATGAATTTGGAATTATTGCAGCCAAAGATGCATTTGATACTATTACGCAATTTGTTGATTCTATGGAGCTCAGTGAAATTGAAAATTATAAAGAATTGATTCAAATGTCATTTGAAGCACTTGAACACATCATCTCAAAATACTGGGAAGTTTTCGATCCCTCCAAGCTTCTGTATCTATTGGATATTGCAGTTGGTTTGAAGGGTCTATTGAATCCAGAAATCGACATCTTGGTCGCTTCAATTGGCGTCATCAACAGTATATGTTCAGCTATTGGGGCTAGAACAATCGGTCATTTTGGCAAAATCATTCCAGTTTTGTTTGGCAAATTTGAACAAAGTGTACTTGCCGACACCCACAATGCCGAAGAATCTCAAATGATTCAAATCGCTACATTCACCCTAGTTGCAAATCTCGTTCAAAAGCTTCCATCATTTATGACATCTTCTCTCACCAAGATTTTGAGACTTTTGTTTATTTCAACTATAGACGTTGACACAAGAATGAGATTATTGAAATCATTGGCAGAGCATGTTGACGTCAAGAAATTGGTTAACGCATACATTGATACATGGCAAGTTGCTGTGACAAATAGCTGGGATTCTATTAACTTGTTTTTGGTTTCACTTAATGAAATTATTAATTCTGTTGAACGTAAGACTGTCAGTTCACTTGCATCCAAATTATTTGGATTTCTATTGAAGGCTTTTGAAGTTAGATCCTTGGGACCAAAGTATGACAACAACACTTATAATCGCATTGAAATGGCTGTGAGTAGGACAGGTTTAATCATTGTAATGAAGCTCAACGACAAGACATTTAGACCTTTGTTTGTCAGAATGGTTCGTTGGGCCATCAATGGTGAAGAAGGCGATCCTAACTTTGATACCATTCAAAGACAAGCCATTTTCTTCAAGTTTACTAGTAACTTGTTTGCCAATTTGAAATCTATTATTACCAGTTATTATGGTTATCTTATTGATTCAACTTGTGATATATTGGATGTCATGGCAGATCCTAAAAAGAAGGAAAATTTGGTTGAAAATCATAAAGCTGCTATGCCTTTGAGAAGTGCTATTCTCAATACTTTGGCAGTATGCTTCCAATATGATCGTGAAGAGTTTTGGCAATCATCAGCAAGATTTGATAGAATTTCGGAATCTTTATTAAAGCAATATAAGACTATTGATGTCAACCAAGGTAAGATTCTAGTAAAGGCTGTTGTAGCCTTAGCCAAGGTTGTTCCATCTGCAGATCAACATAAAGTTATCAACGATGGTATATTGACCCATTTGAAAGATGCTTGTAAAGTCAATGAGAAAATCTGGGCTATCAGAACTCTCAAAGAACTTTACAGTAAGCTTGGAGAAGAATGGATTCCTATGCTTAACCCACTTGTTCCAGTTATTACTGAGTTGCTTCAAGATAATGATGAAATTGTTCAAAAGGAAGTCAACAAGAGTCTTGCCCCAGTTATTGAAGATGTTTTGGGAGAGAAACTGGATAAATACCTTTCATAATAATGTTAATACTTAAGTAAATTTTGTTTTTTTAAAAAGTATTTGTACAAAAAGGTTGAATAGAAATAAATATACTATGAGATTCTTTAATGTTTGAATTACTATATACAAGAATAATGATCTATATTATTTTTTTATTTTTTTTTAATGGATCAAAGAATTAAAAAATAAGCTCGTAACTTTTGCCGTAAATATATTTTTTTGAAAGACTCGATGTAAAGATAAACCTCCAAAGCTTTAACGCTTGAATAATAAATCAGTTTTTTTGAAAATAATGGAAAGAGAAATAGAATTTTAACCTTGTCTCTGTTTATGTTTTGGGTTGGATTTGCAGTAAACATAGGTTCGTCCCTTTCTTCGCACAATCTACAATTTTACAGTCAATAGTTAGCATTTTAAAATCAAACAAAAAAAAAAAAAAAAAAAAA
>CBXB010000161.1:19277-31231 GCA_000817185.1 Magnusiomyces clavatus CNRMA 12.647
AAAAAAAAAAAAAAGCAAATAAAAATCATGATATAATATGAATAGTAAATTCTATTACTGGTCTTTTATGTTATTAGTTTATCAGCTTCTAAATTTGTAATTGTTTTATATCTTTTAATTTGTACATATTTTTTTCAAATTTTTTTTGATAAATCTATTCCTCTTCAGGAAGATTGTCCCAGAAGTCCTTTCCTTCTCTAGTGGCAGCAATAATTCCTGCTCTGATAACCCAGTCACCAAATGGCTCACCCTCGTTCCTTTCTAGCGACCATCTCTTGAACATAGGTCTCAAGGTTTCAACAATTTGATCTTCGTTCAATGAACTTCTGTAGAGTTTGTTTAATCTTTCACCAGTGTGTCCACCACCAAGCATCAAATTATAAGCACCGTAAGCCTTACCAACACATGCAATTTCTGCGAGCCAAGGTCTGGAACAACCATTGGGGCACCCAGTCATTCTCATGACAATAGAATCGTGACGAAGACCATACTCCTCCAAAATGGTCTCCAATCTGGTGATCAACTGAGGAAGATATCTTTCAGATTCAGCCATAGCCAAACCACAAGTAGGAAAAGCGACACAGGCAGCAGATGAAAGTCTCAACCCGGAGAATGCAGTGTTGTCTAATTTGTACTTGGCCATAACCTCTTTAATAGATGGAAGCATTTCATCAGTGATATTAGAGATCAAAATGTGTTGGTTAGCAGTCAATCTGAATTCTGCGCCTGTGCCTCTCATCATATTTGCAAGTTCTCTGAAACCAGTCTTGAACTGTAATTCGGGGGTGTCTTCAACTCTACCGTTCTCAACAAATGTAGTAAAATGATGGAGTCCAGTTTCATCAGTGACCCAGCCGAATTGATCCGTATTAGACTCAAAATGGAAAGGGCGTCCTTCTTCAAACTTGAATCCTAAACGTTCTTCAACCTTTTCTCTGTAAACATCGTTGCCCATGTCATCAACAGTATATTTCAATCGAGCATGCTTTCTATTTTTGCGATCGCCGAAGTCTCTTTGCACAAGCATGATCTTTTCGCATACATCAACAATCTTGTCCTTAGTGACATATCCTTGTAAACTGCCGGTACGTGGATATGTCTTGGTGTTGTTGTGAGTGGTTCCCATACCGCCGCCAATGAAAACATTAAAACCAAGAAGCTCATTATTTTCAACAATAGCGACTAATCCAACATCATGAGCGAAAACATCGACATCATTATAAGGAGGAACTGCAATATTAATTTTAAACTTTCTTGGAAGATATGTAGGACCATATAATGGTTCTTGATCAACAAGTGTACTTTGGGAAATAAGAAATTTCTTTTTTCTTGGACCATCCTTTCTATTTTCAAAGGTTTCAGTATATCCTGGTTGATCAAGTTCATCAGGCCCTTCGAGCCAAATTTCATGATATGCCGTAGTTTGTGGTAATAAGTGCTCACTGATAGCTTTTGATATTTCAACAATTTCGTCGTGAATTTTTTTGTTGTTAGGTAAAGCAGCAGCAACAACGTTACGATCGACATCACCACATGCAGCTACAGTATCGATAAGTGCAGAATTAATACCACGAATAGCGGGTTTCAAGTTTCTCTTTATAACACCATGTAATTGAAAAGTACCACGAGTCGTGATCTTTAACGTGTTGTTGCCGTATGAAGTAGAAAGTTCGTCCATTTTGAGCCATTGTTCTGGCGTAGAAACACATCCTGGCAATCTTACACGAACCATAAATGAGTAAGCTGGTTCAAGACCAGCGGCTTTTCTTTCGTCGCGGATATCTCTATCATCTTGCATATAAATACCATGGAATTTGGTCAACTGTTGGTCACTAGCAGAAATTGCTCCAGTAGACTCATCCTTGAGACCTTCAGCAATAGTACCTCTAAGAAAGTTTGATCCAATTTTGATATCTTCGTTGGTAATTGGTGGTGGTTCATCAGCAACAGCCACGTTATCGACACCTAGAGCTTTCCAAATCAAAGGCTCCCATTCATTGTAGCCTTGTTGATATCCATCCGGATCTTGATCGTCACCCTGTCCAAGAGGAGCCAATTCTACAGCACCTAGCAGTCCAAGTTTTTTGAATAAATCGTTGGATGGCTTGTTGTAATAGTGCTTATCTTCCTTTCTAGGCCAGTACTTGCTATCACCTAAACCAAAGACCGAATATTTCACACTAGCCAGATCCAGTTCGGTAGCGTTATTTTTGAGAGCTTCCCAAAAATTTCTGCCGTTTTGAGGAAATTCACCTTGACCAGCAGTAGATGTTATTAAGACAATGTTTTCTTCGTTTGGTAAATCTTCAATTGGATAATCATCCATCGCAAGAACAACAGATTTCAAACCGCGATCTTTAGCTCTTCTAGCCATTCTCTTGGCAAGACCTTCGGCATTACCACCATCGGAAGCAAATAAAACTGTTAGTGGAGGACCAGAGAGTCCTTCTAACAATTTGGCTAAAGCATCCTTGGCCTTTCTTCGTTGTTGATCTCTAATTTCAGTACCATATGATTGGGCCAAATTCTTAGCAAATGTAGGATTTCGTTTTGAAAGTAGAGTAAGATGATTTTCCCTGTCAAGAAATTCTTGTAAATTTTTTTTAATTCTTGAAGAATCTAGCTTGAATGGTTCATCTTCTAAAGTAGGATTCCATCTGTATAAAGGCCAATAACCAGAGTCAACAGCTTTTTTTGTTTCTTGAAGAACTGTAACTGGTGAATCATTTTCAGCAGTATATGGAAGATACGCCAGTATAATTGATGGCCCATCAAATTTTTCAGCTTCAACTAAAGCTTGAAGAAGCTGAGTATAAGAAGAGTAGACGGCAACAGAAGCAACATATACATTTCCAAAGTTCATTGCATACAAACCGATATCCTTTTTTCTGATAGTTGAATTATCCTTGACAACTTGAGAATAAGGCTGAGAATCAATAATAAGCATATTGATATTTTTTTTTGAAGATAAAACATGGTGAACACCAGAGTTACCAAGATCGTAGGACCAAGCATCAGAACCAATAATCCATGAAGACGAAAATGGGAGTAAAGACTCTTTGCTTAAAATGGATTTAGCTGATTGACTCGATTCTGAAGCCAATTTTAATAATCGTTTAAGCTCATAGACTGAATCATTGATATTCTTATTTTCTTGAATAGAAGTAATTGAGTTGCTATTGAGAATCCAAGATGATAAAAGATCAATAATTTTGCTTTTTAAAGAAGAAGGGAAATCATTCTCTTCAACAGTTTTCTTTATCAGCTTAGCTAGCTCCCTTCTAGATTCATTTTTGGCAAGGTACGCACCATATCCATATTCAGGTGTGTTTTCAAAGCCAGTAGTTTTTGCATCGTATTGATTGAGAATATCAAGGTTTTCTTGAGGAAAAAGCTGTGAAAGAACTTTAGTGTATGCTGTTTCCAAGTTTTTGGCTGTACTTTGCAGGCGCTCACTCACTTCAAAAATTTGTTGAGGATGTTTTTGTCTAGAGCCAACAAAAAGATTGTTGACGGGATTAGGAGATGAGAGGTTTGAAGAAATGGCTTTCAATACAGTAACAAGATTTTCTGAAGTAACACCGCCCAGCTGAAAAGAAACAGTAGTTTCAATCGACTTGAATAATTCCTCATTGCTTGCATCGGCAATAAAGTCTTGAGTAAGAGGACTCCAAGTAGTAATCTTCTTTTCAAGTTGCTCTACCAAACCAAGTTTTGTGACGGACTTTGGCAATACACTCAGCAGTTGCTTGGAAGACCAGGGTCTGTAAACGTGTATAAGAACAAGTCCAACTTGTGAGTAAGGATCCGACTTGGAAGCGCTATTGATGGCTTGGATAAATAAGTCATATGAAGACCCAAAGAAAATAATTGCAGAAGTGGCATTTTTAGGACCTATGTACTCAAAAAAATTGAGGTTTAACAATAAAAATACATTTGAAATAGTTTGAGTCAAAGATTCAGTAATAGGTTCTCTTTTTTCGCCTTCTTCTTCTTCTTCTTCTTCAATTAAATCAGATAAAGAGGTAGTAGATTCATAGGAGGATGAAATGGAATCAGAAGATATTTCTTTAGAAGGGGTAGAAGATGATGGGTAAAAAAAATGAAAAACAGGTTGAGATTGTCTCTTTGAAATCAAGTAAGAAGCAAGAGCAATTTTTTGAGAATCAGCAGTTCCAAAAGATTGTAAAAATGTGAATCCAAGATGTCTCAAAGCAGCAATTTTGCCATAATCTGGTAAAGACTTTGAAATAGAAGATGTATCAATATGAAACACTATTTTGTGTTTGGAAAGATTTTGAAGATGAATTATTCCATTAAAAAGTTCATTAAGTGAGATAATGACTGATAGTTGATCTTGAGTTGTTTGTAAAGCAGCTACAACTTGTGCAAGGCCATCTGTACCATTTTGGATCACAACAGACTGTATACATATATAGAATTAGCTTTGAACTTGACAAAATAACATTAATCAAAAAAATGCAACTTACATTGCTTGAATCCAAAGATGATGGAAGTTTAGATGATAAAGAAGGTTGAAAAACAAAAGTTTTAGACAAAACGCTCGAAACATGAGCCACTGCAGTGTAAAAAAAATTTGGGGTTAGAGGTTATTAGTAGTTGGGATTTTATAATCGATAATTTGTCACATACCAGACTCAAGTGAGCTTGTTAATTGCTTGACCATCTTACTGAAGGATTTGATTGAACTGACCCAAAAAATAAATAAAAAGGTCCTTAATAAACAGATGATGAAAAAGAGAAAAAATAGAAAAAAAAAAGAGAAAAAAAAAAAGAGAAGAAGAAAAACTTGATATAGTTTTTTTTTCAATAGAAAATCAATTAAAGGACAAAAAAATAGCTGTGGCTTGAGCTTTGCGCCATCTAGCCACCTCTTGGTTAATTTCACGTGGATTCTCATCATTACAACTAAAATTGCTTTGAAAACGGATATTTTTTATTGGACGCCACCACTTCTGTGGCTTGTTTATGTGGCTAGAATAGTGGCTAAAACGGAGTGAAATTCGTGTACCGAGACTGTACTGATTTGGGTTATGACATTTTGTATTACAACTATGTGTGACATGATGCCCCAAATTCCTACTAACCATATTAGGTGTAAATTCATAGAAACCTGTTGCCTCCTTAATGATAAACGACTCTATTGGATGAATTTCAAACTACACTTCATCAGCAGTATCAAGTAGCATGTAAATACCATAAATTCACAAATTTTACAACAATTCTACTATATTTCAATTATACTTCTAAAATGATCAAGTTTATATACAAAGCATAATAAGCAAAAAAAAAAAAAAATGTAATGCCCTCGGTAAAGATTTGCAGTCATTCCGGCCGCTTTTTCAAAACGACAGGTCTGCAGCTCCATAAAGAACATCCTTTTAAAAAAGAACTTCTTCTATCCTAAGATGTAGAGAATGCAGTTTGTAGCTTTGTACCTCTGACTAAACAAAGGCACGCAAACATACACCTACAATAATTCTTAGGAGTGAACACGAAGAAGAAAAAGGAGAAAGGAAAGGAAAGAGTCTAATTCTTGGAGATTTTATATAAAAAAAATTCTAACAGGTGAAGAACCAATCAAAGTCACGTTTTCCCTAACCCACATGACCAAATAGACCTGGCCAATCAAGCAAATGGAATTATTATTATGTCAAATTTCACATCATCCCGTAGAATGAATCCAAAAAAAAAAAAAAAATCAAGGGAAAAAAAAAGCTTTTGGTCTTTTTCCCTCTTTTTTCTCTTTCCTCTTTCTTTTACCATTTTAACGCCTTTTATTCAACATTTTTTCTAAATCTATCCTTTTCAACTTTCGGCGGGTGTTTTACGGCTCTATCATCCTCCTCATCGTCATCTGTAAAATAAAAATAAAAAGGTATGTTTTTGTTTTTGTTTTTTTTTTGTTTTTTTGAAATACCCTGTGTAGAGCTACTTGTTTTTGCGTGGTAATGCAATAGCCAATTGGATTTTGATTGTTTCTCATTAATCTTCACAAATTAAGGTAATAAAACTAACAACAATTTTTAAAACAGTTAACAGAACACAACAGCCAATTCAGTCATCTTAAATCATTAAATTGTACTTGTCACCTTTTTTATTTTATTTTTTTATTACTCAAACTACATCAATATCTATACTTCGATTCTTTGTCGGCTCTCATTTCACATTTATACATAATATCTTCCACAATGCTATCAACATCTAAATTATTGAGACGAAATGCCTTGAGCATATCTCGTTTTGCCAACCGCAAATTCTCATCATCAGTTATGCGAAAAGCTGAAGTTGAACTTACAATTGACGGTAAAAAGGTTTCTATTGAAGCTGGCTCTGCTCTTATTCAAGCCTGTGAAAAGGCTGGTGTAACTATCCCAAGATATTGCTACCATGAAAAATTAGCTATTGCAGGTAACTGCAGAATGTGTTTAGTTGATCTCGAACGTGCTCCTAAACCAGTTGCATCTTGTGCATTTCCTGTAGGCCCAGGTATGGTTGTTAGAACTGATACTGAACGTGTTAAAAAAGCTAGAGAAGGTGTGATGGAAATGTTACTTTCCAACCATCCTTTAGACTGCCCCGTTTGTGACCAAGGTGGTGAATGCGATTTACAAGATCAGTCCATGAGATATGGAAGAGACAGAGGCAGATTTCATGAAATTGCCGGTAAGAGAGCTGTTGAGGATAAAGATATTGGACCTCTTATAAAGACTTCTATGAACAGATGCATTCAATGTACACGATGTGTCAGATTCTCCAATGACGTTGCAGGTGCTCCTGAGTTGGGAACTTCTGGTAGAGGTAACGACATGCAAATCGGTACCTATCTTCAAAGAAATCTCAATTCAGAACTCTCGGGTAATATTATTGACTTGTGCCCAGTTGGCGCACTCACTTCTAAGCCATATGCTTTCCATGCCAGACCTTGGGAACTCAAGAAAACAGAATCCATCGATGTGTTGGATGCTTTGGGCTCAAATATCCGTATTGATTCTCGTGGTGTCGAAGTTATGAGAGTTCTTCCAAGAATTAACGATGACATCAACGAAGAATGGATTTCTGATAAAACTAGATTTGCATGCGATGGTCTCAAGACCCAACGTCTCACAACTCCACTTATTAGAGTTGGCAACACCTTTGAGACCGCTACATGGAATGATGCACTTTCTTCTATTGCTGAAGCTTACAACAAGTTGGGCGTAAAGGGTGATGAATTTAAGGGTGTCGCTGGCGATCTTGTCGAAGTCGAATCTCTTGTTGCACTCAAAGATCTTGCCAATGCTCTTGGCTCTGAAAATCTCACTCTCGACAACGTTGGTGCTCCAGCTCATGGCATTGACTTCCGTTCTAATTATACCTTCAACTCTACAATTTCAGGGATTGAAGAAGCCGATGTCATTCTTCTCGTTGGTACCAACCCAAGACATGAAGCACCAGTATTGAATGCTAGAATCAGAAAACAATTCCTTAGATCCAATCTTGAAATTGGTCTTGTTGGTGAAAACTTTGAATCCACCTTCTGGGTTAATCACTTGGGCGATGACCAAGCTGCTCTTGCTGAAGCTCTTAAAGGTGAGTTTGGTTCCAAGCTTGCTAACGCCAAGAGGCCTCTCATTATTGTTGGTTCAGCTGTTGCTGAAAACAAAGATGCTGCCTCCATTTTCAAGACTATTGGTAGCTTCATTTCCAAGCATGAATCCAACTTTCTCACGCCTGAATGGAATGGTTACAATGTTCTTCAAAGAGCTGCTTCTCACACTGGTGCATTTGATGTTGGTTTCGTTCCACCATCTCCTGAAACTGCATCCACTAAGCCTAAGATGATTTGGCTTCTTGGAGCTGATGAAATCAAGCCATCAGATATTCCGGAAGATGCATTTGTCATTTATCAAGGTCACCACGGTGATGTTGGTGCTCAATACGCCGATGTCATTCTCCCAGGTGCTGCATACACCGAAAAGACTGCTACATATGTCAACACAGAAGGTAGAGCTCAAACTACTCGTTCTGCTGTTGGACCACCAGGTGTCGCTCGTGAAGACTGGAAGATTATTAGAGCTGCTAGTGAATATCTTGGCTCCGCATTACCTTACGACGATATTTACGAAATCAGAAACAGATTAGGAGAAATAGCACCACATCTTCTTCGTCACGAAGTCATTGAACCAGTGTCTCTTGCCTCAGTTGGTATCAAGGAAGCCTTAGTTCATGCTAACAAGTCAAGCAAACCAGTAGGTGAAAAACTTGTTAAACCAATCAAAAATTTCTATCTTACAGATTCTATTTCAAGAAGCTCGCCAACCATGGCTAAGTGCACAGTTGCATTTAATAATCAACCTTCTGATGAGCAACCAAGAGTCGCATTTGGTTAAACAAATTATGAAGAGGAAACATTTAATGAATATTTAAAATTGGAAAAAAAAAAAAAAAAAAAATGAAAAATATTAAAAAAATATAATATTGCAATTTGAAATTTTTGAAAGTCATTATTATTATTATTATCATTTTATTAATCATAGAAAAAAAAAACTATAAATATATAAAAATTGGCATTTATTACTTAAAAAACATAATCACTACTTTATACACATTGAATGAACCCATTGTAAAATCTTGAAAATGGCTCTTTGATTAATAACTTTTAACAGATAGTGGATAAATAAAGTTTCTTATCGGTTAATGTTTTGAACCTTTAGTAATCCAAAAAATAGTATTACGTTATTATATATATATATATATTTATACGAAATAACAATTATTACAAATACAAAACCAATAACAAATATTCAGCAATTAATTATAAATCACACAACTACATAAAATATTCTTCTCTATGACGTAACTTCATAAAATTATTTGTGATAAATGGAAAAAAAAAAAATTAACAAAAAGAAACTCCCACTAAGGGGCTCGAACCCTTGACATTTCGGTTTCGCTTAGCAGATATATATCATTCTGCTGCAACAAAATCTTTTAAGATTCATTACGGCGTGTGGAGAAACTGCCTTGCTTAAAAGCCGAACGCTCTACCGACTGAGCTAAGCGGGAATGTTGTGAGAATAGCGAAAATAGCTGCAAAAAAAAAGAAAAAAAGAAAAAAAAAAAAAAACTAAACAGAGCTTTGTCCATTAAAATATGTATTAAGATTTTGAAAAAAGTAAGGTTAAATCAAACTCAATATATCAGGATTTCTATATTAAAAAAAAAAAAAAAAAAAAAAAAAAAAAAAAAAAAAAAACTATCTATAATAAATAATTACGATGTTTATATAAAGCAACAAACATAAATCACCAAAATGAAACAAAAATCATAAAAACAAGACAGAAAAGCAAACAAAAATAACTTGAAAATGAGTATAAAAAAGTAGGAAAAAAGAGAATGCAAACAAAAAGTGAAAAAAAAATGAATAATTACCAATGATATCCAAGACATCCTGTATTATCCAATTTTGGAAAGTTCGGTAAAGTTTTCTTTCTACTCGAAAGTGCATCAACCTCTCTAGCTGCTGCATATTTCTTCCCAATATAGTTGATTCGACTCAAAGTATAGGCCGATATTTCATTTTTCAGTGATTTGGGCCATATTAGACATTCCTTTTGAATTGGCTTCAAAGATTCCTCAAAGTAGAGGTTGTTAATCTGGCTATTTTTACAAAACGCTCTACACAAATAGAATCGAAACCTCGGGCTGTTTGTTAGGTGAAAAGAGGATCCCAAACTTACATCTTGCAATTGGGGGTGATCTAAAGCAAACTGACATATATCTTCAGTCAGCCCCATTAATGTCAAATATGCCAAAATATCATAGTCCATCAATACTGGCGACAACTCCGAATAGCGGTCCTTTAAAAACGGGTCCTTAGTACAAGAATTCATGACGCAGTCGAGAAACTGCATGCAATTTTCCATGAATGTACTTTTATCACCCACACCAAATATCAAAACACAGATTAAGAATGGAAGCCAGTGTTTGATGAATATATACTGTTCCGAATTGAGAGGATATTGTTGCATTACAATAATATCTTGATGAAGCCTACAATATATAACACCAAACAAAGTCCCCATTGCATCTCCTTCTCCGTCATTGGTCCAGTCGCAAATATCTTTTCTTGGGAGCTCAATTAGTTGCTTGACAAGCATAGGATACCGAAAAAATGCAACCAAAAATATCTGTATAGGAGTATGAGGAATATGAATTCTACTACAGCAATCTCCTGACAATACTTCAGCAGGGCATTTTGTGGCTGCGCCTGTATTTATGGTCAACACTTTGAGATTGGGAAAGTTTGGATATTTGTTCAACTGAATTCTATGTTGCCCAACAAAAGATGTATCGGGATCAATATGAAGTTCAATTTTGAGGGATGTTAGAAATGTAACAATCTCTTTGGTTGTTGTAAAACTTTCAATGAAATATGAATTGTGACAGCCGTGCGAAATTTCGAGATTCATCTTGGGATTCAGTCTTTTCAGCCAATGCCTAGTCTTTAAGAATTGTTCCAAGTATATATGGGAACTAGAGCTATTGCAAAACTTGAATGAGAGGTTATCGACATGTGATAAGTTTGGAAGCGTTAGATTTCGATAGTCGATGACAAATGGTTCTAAATCATGTATAAGAAACCCCAAATTGTAGGTTTTTAATTGAAATTTGTCGTTGCCATCACGATTTGTAAAGGTGCATTCAATCAGATTTGTGATTGAAACAAAATAAAATACTTTGATATTGTATATTGATAGATGCTGTAGTTTAGGAAGTCGCTGAATAAGATTCCGAAATAGATCCAACTCAAGTGGATTAGGGGCTTTTTTTAGACATGATTCACACAAAAACCCAAGATTGAGATATTTTAAATTGGATAGAGGTTGAGAATCTAGCCGCAGACGTTGTAAAGAATCGTTTGGACTAAAGCAGCTGATGCTTAATGAGTTGAGAAGATTGTGGAGGGGTGAACTAGAAAAGTTTTTAAAGCCTCTAAAATCAAGAGGAGTTCCGCGGACATCATTGGAGATATAGTTGAAGGAGATGTGTTTATTTTCGGGTAGGTTGAAAAGATGAAAAAGCTTTAGTAAGCAATTACTAGTGACAGTAGTAGTTTTTAAACATAAATTGATTAGAGTTATCGATTTGAGTCTAGGAAAATATTTTTGAATGTGATCTTCTTGTAAAATTGGATAAGGAGGACTGAATAGTTCCAAAGGAATGACAAGATAAATGCGAGTGATGTAAGAAGTCGACATCCAAGAGTATTGGCTAGGTTCATAAAACGACATTTGAGGAGCATAGTTAAATTTTCTATCCTTGAAAGTTTTGCGAGCAGCCCACACAACACGATGATAGTTTACATCAACGTCCAGCTTTGTAGCATAGATACATGTGCTATAAACAAGGTCTGAACATTTTAGCCTAAGAGACACGCAAGTTTGAGAAAGAGAACGGATATCCGGACCAGATAAATAAGGATTCAGAGAGTATATCAAATCTGTAGGAAGACTTTCTAGTTTACATAAACTCATAGTAGTATTATTTCAATGCTATTAATCATTATGATAGAGAAATGGTAGATTCAGAGTTTCAGGTTACAAGATAACAAAAGAAAGAAAGAAAAAAAATAAAAAATAGAAAAAATAAATAAATACAGTAAGTGGCGGAGGATTCAAAGTCTTATTTATGGAAATCTTGGGCCTTTAAAAGATTTGGATTACAAAGATGAAAAGCAATTATCTTCATAAACTGTGGTTGTGTACTGTATTATAAATCAGAAAGAATGCCCGTACGGCTGAAAATGTTTTTTCTTACCTAAAATAGCACTGTCTGATCTATTACACACATATGGTCATATGTTACATGATTTAAGATTGTCACAGGTTTAACAAAGGTCATTTTACAGCACACATCTAAGGAAATTTCACCTTTTTTTTTTTTTTTTT
>CBXB010000161.1:31327-50457 GCA_000817185.1 Magnusiomyces clavatus CNRMA 12.647
TTTTTTTTTTTTTTTTCGTTTTTTATCATCTCCTTGACTGAAACAAATAAGTTTATAGAACGAAATATCACAGGACTTAACACTCTTTCAATTTCTCTTAAAAGGAACCATTCCCCCTCTTGAGATTGGAACTTTAATTATCATGTCATCTCAGACTTTGACTAGTCTTAAGACTTTAGTTATTTCATTAGCACCCTTTATAGTTCCATTCATGTGGAAAAAGGGATTGAGGTTCTATGCCTACTGCAAAAGTGAAAAGTATAAATCTTCAATTCGACCATTATCACAAAGAAATCAACACATATTGGCAATCATACTTGCAACCTCTCTTTTTTTCCCTTTACTGTATTATCCGCTGTCATCAGCCAAATCACCAAATGTTTTTCAAATCACGGATTCAAGATTGCAGACACCTAGCCAGGTTATCGAAGCTCGATTGACAAATATTTTCACAAACTATTCAACATTAAAGAACGGATCAAAGACAGAAGAAGACAATGAAGGCAAAAAATTATGGGAGCCTGAGGTAATATCAGCTATGCCTTATGGTTTTAGGCAAATTGCCAAACACGCAACTCCAGATCAATGGCAGAAATTTTTTGATCGATTGTCAACAACTGATGGAAAACTACTATATACAGGATATGGGACAGATCCTTTTTTAAACTGCGAGTTTTGCAAAACTGATATGCCTGTGACGTTTCTGATCTATTCGCTACCTTCGATAGCTGCTCCATATTTGATCAACATGTTTATGATTCTTATCACTTCATCAGGTCCCAGATTATTTTTAACTACCCCTCAGTCTGCTCAGTGGTGTCGCTCCTTTGCAGCCATTAATCTCGCAGGACTCACTTACTTGCTATACCAGTATTACTATTTCCCTAAATCAATCTACTTTTTGAGAACCAACAGAATCGCCCTATCACGACAGGAGGTATATTGGTTTTTTGATTTTGCTGTCAAGTTCAATTCTATCTTTTTATTTTTACTTGATATCATCTACGCGGGTTGTATTTGGATAAGTGGTACTGGAAGAGCTTGGGACAATACGTTCTCAGATGAATCATATTACAGAAGTACACAACGTATCATTTCTGCCCTGGACGCTTCGGTGAACCGTTTACGTGTTTCGACACTTCTTCATTCTAATGTAATTGCAACAAACAAAGAATACAGAGACGCATATGAAAAATGGGGTGCGTCTATTTCTGCATTCTCTGAAGAACTCAAGGCTGATGAATCAGTGAAAGAAGCAATAAAAAATGCCAAACAGCGTAAAGGCGCGCTTTTCCGAAATGTTGAGGCTGAAGCAAAGAATCTAATTGAAAGGTATCTTTAAATCAGCCCTAATTTTTCCGTATAAAAATGCTGTATTTTTAAACACAATTGTTCTCTATTTGACTCTTTTTATTTTATTTGTTTGATTGAGCTATCTGTATTCAAAAAAGTAATTATTTACATAAAAATGCAGGAATAAAATTGAATTTACAAAAATCTGGTGTTTATTGAAGAAAGTCAAACCATCTCTCATTACCCATTCTGTGGCGATGTTGTTTGCTCAATTTTATGGGGTCAGTAGGATCTTGAGTTCTATCTGCGTCAGGATCATTTCCAGTTTGTTGCCATATTCTCAAAGTGGTTGATGTGACTCTACGTCGTTCATTAAAATGAGTTTTGGATTTAGAAGGGTTAGTAGCCTTTCTGCTGGCATTTGAATTGAAAAATTCATCGTTTTCTCTGAAAATATCTGAATGTGAGCTTGATTTTTCAGTTGCTTTATCAGATATCTTGCTATGTTTTTTGTTTTGCTGCCGTTCTGAAATTGGAATGTCATTAGATTCACCCTTACCGGATTTCGGAGACCAATCTAATACCGTTCCTGTCAATGTTGCTGTGGGATTTCTAAGGTTTGATACAGAAACACTTAGTCGTGAAAGTTGGGAGTCAGGAATAGGATCTGCTATAAAATATTTGTATTGTTGACTTTGATGCTCTTTTGTAGTGTTGTCTTCATGTTTAGAATTATCTTCTTTTTCCAAAGAAATTGCCTCAACAAGAGGATTTAATGTTGAAGAAGACTGAACATTAGCATTGGCGTTGTCTTCAGACTGAAATCCAAAAAGCTTTTTTAAATCATTCAAAATTTTGAAAGGGCCTGACTTTTCTTTAAGATTTTGTTTTTCTTCCCAAATTCCAGCCATTTGCATCTCGTGATAGTCTGGTAATAAACTCATATGGCCGACTTTTAGGCGTACTAATTCCATTTTAGAGTTGAATGCTTCAATGCCCGATAATAGCGTTTCATCTCCTATAGATTTTGCAGCTTTTTTACTTGCCAAGTATGCTTCTCTGTCAAAAACTTTACTTGAAATTTCGTTTCCATAACGATCAACCATAATTGGGATTACTCGGCTTACCACCTTTCCTTGTGGATCTTTCATAAATATTTTCTTCTCTTTTACATCACATGTGTTCATAAGGTTTGATGGCAAGCTCAAGATCTCTTTCCAAGTCCAATGAACTTTGGTTGGATCTTTAGTCTGAGCAGCAGCTTGCATGTTTAAAGTTAGCATTTCCAAAGTAATTGGCAGCTTTTCAGCCGCAACTTTTCGAATTACTGTATCGACCCACCAATACCAACGATATCGAACCAGACCTGACATAATAGTGGTATAAAGTTGTACGGAATGTAACTTTTTAAGAGACTTTGAACCTTCAATCGTTGGGTAAAACCTTTGTCTTAGCACAACATCCTGAGGTCTGCAGTCAGGCCAAGGTTGTGATTTGAAAGCCGACATTTTGATTGGATGAAACCGAAACCAAAAAGAGTTGTCTAAAGGTGAAGGCTCATTATCAACCGTTGAAACAGAATTTAGATCGTGAATTCTTGCCAAGGTCCAGAATCCGTCTTTATCGTATGTAGTGATTGCTAGTTTCAGAGCAGTAACAAAAATATGGCCATCTAAAGGTAATTCTGTGGACAGCAAAACATCTAAAACCATACGAGAAGGAACTTCCATATGATAAAGATTAAGTTGTCTTATTAAAATGTTAAATGTCTCGCTGTTGGGCCTTGCTGAAGAAAACATTAGAAGATGAGCTATTCTGGAAAGAATCCTTGGATGGTATTCTGACATTATCTGTCGAAGACGAAAGTTTAAGATCCTAGTACTTTTACGATCAATACGTTTGTTGAACTCATGTATTAATTCTTGATCGGTTATATTTTCATTATGGTCCTTGTAATTTAGCCTTTTTAATAGTTTTTTTTGTTCATAGTTGAGTGGTGTTGTATGATATTTTTCAATAGAAGGCCCGGCAGTAGGAATTCGTATAATATCGTGAAGGTATCTAGAATACTGTGTAAACCCTCCATGTTCATAGTTGACAAAATATTTCGTCAGATACATGTATAAAGCTTTTAGTTGCTTTTTGTTTAGTTGCTGAAGTTTTGATTTGTCAATATATGCAATGAGTCTGTCATTTTTGATTCCCGGATAGATTTCATTAAGCATAAGTACATTTGAATCGTTTTTATCACCTTCAGCTGTCTTTTTGGAATTATAACTATTGTACTCAAGTTCGCGAATCCTTTTAGTGATTAAGTGTTCTAAGGTTTCATAAATAATAAAGTTGTCACATAGCATTCTGATTGCAGCATCAATTTTGGTATTTCTGTCGACAGGTTTCCCCAGCTTAAATTCTAACTCTTCATCTGTTGAAAAATTTGATAGATCTGATTCTTTGTGAGAGAATAAGAAGACATTGCGATCTGACAAAGAATCTAAGATACCGCTATTATCAGGGTAAATGTCATGTTTTGATCCATGGCTTGGCTCATGGCTATTCCTAAAATGAGTTTGAGAAAATCTTCTTTTTGATGAATTTAAATTATCAAATCTGCGTATATTAAAAGTGCTGTTGCAATGAAATGATTTGATGAATGTATTAATCCATTTATGGCTCTTCAAACCCGTACTTATCGTACGAGCTGGGCTTTTCATTAGTCAAAACTTTAAACACTGTATAATAGGAGGTTTATTAGCGCTATTTAAAAATCCCTCCGCTATAGTTGTTAACTTTTTTTAGATGACTGATTTTGCTAAAAATTTTCGATAATATTCTAGTTGAATTTGTTCAAAATTTGTATATGCAGAAAAGTGGTGTGGATGGTTCGATTTGTTCTATAGTAAGTTACACTATTTGTTACAAAATAATTCTGGAGTTTTCTTTCTTTTTGCCTGTATAATTATTTAAAGGCCTTTTGAAATCAATTTCAAAAGTTAACTTCTAATTGTTTTTTTTACAAGATATTCATCCACTAAACTATTTTTATATTTCATATCAAACTACATCAAACAAATAAAAAACAAAAATGTTCGGCCTTACTTTGAAAGCAGATTTAGATAACGTCACTGATCTTCAATTTGCTGACAGCTTAGAAGATCCATATCTTTTCACCTTTATTGTCAGGTATGTTGAAATGTTCGATTACCTTCAATGATTAATTACAAAACATCATCGAAGCAAAATCAATTCTCATTTAAATTTTGCATTTGAACAAGCCTTGTATACTAATTGCTTTTGTTGTATTCTAGATGCACATCTTGCAAAGAAGAACATCCAAACCCAGTTACATTGAATCTTTATGAGAGCTTCGAAATCACAGGAAGCAGAGGTAAAGCCACTTTGGTGATGAAATGCAAGGGCTGCAAAAAGGAATCTTCGGTCAATGCTTTTCATCCTTCAGCAACTTCAGCAGCCAATCCTGAATCAGTCAAGCCCGAGCTTTATAAATACCAAGACTCAGGATCCACAAAAGTCATGCTTAAGCTTGACCCTAGAGGCCTAGACTTAGTCAAGTTCATCCCAGATGGTAAGTTTATGTGTAAGGGAGTGAAAAAATCCGGGGAAGAAGGAGAAGAAGTGGTGGAACCAAATAACACCGTTTTCCAGGATGTTAATTTGGAAGAAGGTGAATGGTACGATTACGATGATGAAGCCGGCAATGAAGTATCTATTACAAATGTTGAATGGGATATTGTCAAAGCCAAATAAACGTATCTAAATAAACTAAATCTAAGTAATTATTAGCTTCCAATTTTTATGAAGCTATGAAAATAAAATAATTAAATATGTCAAAAATAAATAGGATTTTTTTAAATTGATAGTGTCAAATTGCTAACTATCGTTTGATTTCTTAGTATTAGTTTTATCTCTCAAATATCCATGTAAAGGTGTTTCTGTGCTGTATCTTTTTGATAATCCTACTCTAAAATAACCAGTAGCTCTGGATTTGCGCGATATAGGATTATGTTTGTGAATTTTGGAGACAGTAGTGTGGGAAATCGTAAGTTTGTTGTTTTTGTCGTATGGCCTAGATATAAGAATTTTGCCAGAATCTACAACCCCAATTTTGACTTTAGTTTTAATATCACGCAAGTTGTCACCCAAAATTTGCATATTTATTGCCGATGCATTTTCATGATTAGATGAGCTTCCTACTGACTTAGTATTAAGATTTGTTTTTTCTTTAACCTCTATTGATGATTTAAGCTCACATAGGTTTTCAGGAACAAGTGGTGGAGGGTTTATGCATGGATTGGGTAACTTTTCAGGCTCCGATTGAGCAAATTTATTAGCAATCGTGTTACCTGGGTATGATTTTTCACCCTTTTTTCTAATCATATCTTCAATAGGATTTTTTGATTCAGTAAAAGGAGACATACATTTGGTCTTGCAGAGATTTGAAGGAAGTTTGTTGAGCGGGGGGTTTGATTTAGCAGTAACACACAGTGAATCTTGTTCATGTTTGATAGCACTATAATACAAATTTTGAATATTGGACTTTGATACTGGCAAATCTGGAGATGTATGAGAGAGGCTGATGCTACTATCAATTACCATGTTGGCCGTTTTCAAGTCCTTTTTTAAGAAAGAAACAGAAGTAGGTAGTGAGCTATAATCAGACCAATCTTGTAAAATATCATTGACCATTCTAGAGGAGTCATTCTCATACGTTTTTGATTTTTCAATGGCAAGCTTTTTCTTGTTAAAAGGGGTTGAAACTTTCTGAAAATTGCTATTTAGTATAGTATTAGAGAACATACAGCTGGGTTGAGTTCTATTCTCAGTACTATTTCCAGTATTTTTATATGTACCTTGGTCTGAGTCATTATGAACATCAAACAATAAAGCCTTCTTCTCTTTCAATATTTTATTTGAAGAAATATTGCTAATATGTGTCTGTCTGAAACCTGAGCTATTGTTTTTAGATGGCTGACTAACATGGATTGAACTTTTGTTATGTGAAGCAGTTGTGATCGCGTTTGAATTGCTAAATGATTCAAAATTACTGGCAGAACTTACTTTAGTTCCAATATTTTCGGTAATGATGGTTTGGTCCTGAATAGCATTTGAATTACTAGAACGAGGATGCGAAAAGGAAAGGCAGTGCAATAGCTGGTCAGTGACATTTTTGACGTTTTCGTCAGTCCTATTTTGTTGAGAGTTGATAGAATTTATATGAGGCTTTTGCAAATTCAGTACATTTGAGAAGGAGTTATCAGCAGGAATTTTATAATCAAGATCAACCATCGAAGGCAATCCGTCATTGAAAGGGGATTTTGAATGAGAACTTTCATTATTGTTAATCGCCTTCAAACTTTCTTTGGATACTTCATAAGTCAAAAGTTCTATTTGCCTTTTCTTATTAGTATGGTTTTCATCTACTGGTGGCACAGTATTAGGCCTTTGTCTTTTTAATTGAGAAGGCAAGAAGTTACTATCTTCATTAGTTAAATGTGAATTTTCCTGCTTATATATGGATGGAGCAGTTAATAGCCGACGACGCTTCGAGTCATTTGAAAAATTTAGACATGGAGATAATGGAGCTGTTGCAGAATCAGGAAAAGTATGATTTTCAGAAAAAGATTCAAATATGCTTTTCTCAAAAGTGGAATTGATATGATCTTGTGACAAATCAAGGGTTTTTAATATCTGAGTTGAAACATTTTCAGCGGGTTGGGGGATTTTTAAGTTATCTATCAACATTTGATAACCAGTTCTTGTTTTTGGTGAAATCGCTATTGTCTCGGTACAGGTAAATGTATCTTTTGCCTTTTTAGTTGAATCATTCGCAGGAAGATTGAAAGAACTGTCATCCTCAGTATCACTTCCTGAATTAGTAGACAAAGTGTCATTTATATTTTGCATTTGAGAATCTCCACCGTCGCTTTTCTGCTCGTTTTCAGAAGACGTATCGCTATCTAAGGGAAGTTGAGCAGCAGAGACAGTTGAATGAAAGATATTTGACATTTTCTGAGTTTCTATAGCATTGAAGCACAAAGAATTTTTACTATCACAAAAGTTGCTATAAATTCTGTTCACGTTTTCAGGAGTATTTGTAGATATTATTGATTCAGACTTTTGCTCTGGCTTTTGTAAGATTTTAAAATGTTTTAATCTTTTTCCAACTGGCGAGGGCGACGGAGAAGGGGTTGATAATGAAGTCTCTAATAAAGGGGTATTTGGTTTGGTAGGGGTTTCTGTTAATTCGTACATCAAGTTATCATCATTTGGATCGTTTTCATCATGAATATCAAGCCTATTTTTTGTAATCAAAGTACAACTTTTTTTATGATGATTAAATTTTTTTATTTCTACCGACTCATTTAAATATTTATTAGTATTGCTCAGGCGACAGCGAGAACTTTTATCATTAGGAGATATTATATCATTGTTTTTAAGATTAGGCAAGCTCTGCTGGTTATCGATTATTGTATCTGTTACATTGATATCGCCTTGACAAGGATACCTAAAAATAGGGATCTGCGGTCTTGCAATAAGTTCAATGTTTCCTGGCTTGTTTCCAAAATGCTTTCCTATCCTAATTTTTGGTGAAGAAATGGGTCGCCGTGATTGATTTCCTCGATCTTTTCCGGGTGTCCTAATTGTAGTATTTTTAGTAGTTTGAGATAGGTTAGAATTAGTGGTGGATTGTAAAGATGTATGAGGTCTCCCATCTGAGTAATATGCATTGTCGTTATTTGGATCAATATAAGACTCTACCTTGGAATGTACAAGTTTTGAGACTTTATATAATTCTGGAGTGATAGTAGTTGAAGACATATTGTTGGTAGCTTGTTTTGTAGATGAGTCCTTATCGTCAGTAGTGTTAGCAACACCATTTGAAAGAGATTCAATATTTGATGTGGTTTTTGAATTGTGAATAGAAGATGACTGGTCTATTTTCAATTGAAAATCTGAAGAATCTACGCGACAAACGGGCATATCACTCCTATTGAGGTTTGATAGATGTTCAGAATCATTATTTTTTGAAAATATAAAATTATTTAAGGACATGGCGATAAGAAATAATATAGGTCATGATAACAATGAAAATACTTTTTCAAAGCAAATAAAATATTTAAAATTCAAACGTGCTTTGAACAGATATTGGCTCCTGAAACCTCATACATAAAAAATTTTAAAAGTGAAAAAAGTAGAGTAATTTGCTAGTGTGAAAAAACAAATTTAAAGGTGGAGAGGAAAGATTTGGTTTTGATTAGATTTCTAACCTTTACACTATTTAATTTTTTGTTACAACTTTTTTGCACAAAATGTGTATCACATAAAGATACATACTTCCTTTCAAAACTATTTACAAATTATAAACTATTTACATAGCTATTATTTATCAAAAAAAAAAAAAAGAAAAAAGTACTACAGTGGATTGAAGATTCTATTTAACAATGTTAATATATTATTAGAATGCACAGTTCTATTTATCAACGTCATTAACAGCTTGAATAATATTCTGAATTTCAGGACTAAGAGGTTCTGAGCTGCCTTTGGGCTTTTCAGATTTTTCAGACTGATTAGAAATAGACTTTTGTTGTTGGCTTCCCTTCACAGTATTGAAAATGCTCATCCCACTTGCAATAAATCCTCCCATATCACTTAACTGTGCTGGAACAACTACAGTGTTACTTTCTTTGGCAAGCTTTCCAAAGGCTTCAACGTATTTCTCAGCAACTTGTAAAGAAACAGCATCTTGACCACCTGGTGTAGTTTGAATAGCTTCAGCAACTTGGCGAATTCCTTCAGCAGTAGCTTTGGCCTTCAAAAGAATTGCCTGGGCCTCACCTTCAGCAGTGTTAATACTTTGAAGCTTAACGGCTTCGGAAGCCAAGATTGTGGAAGTCTTGAGACCTTCAGCTTTGTTGATAGCAGCTTGTCTATGACCTTCAGATTCCAAGATTTCAGCACGCTTAGATCTTTCGGCTGAAACTTGTCTATGCATTGCTTCTAAAACATTCTCTGGAGGATGAATATCTCTGATTTCGTATCTCAAGCACTTGACACCCCAATCTTTGGCAGCCTCGTTAATAGCAGAGGAAATATTTGCATTGAGAGATTGTCTTTCTCTCAAAACATGGTCTAAAGTCAATTGACCAATTTCACTTCTCATAGTAGTTTGAGCCAATTGTGAAATGGCATATTCTGCATCTTCAACTCCATAACTGGCCTTATAAGGATCAAACACACGGATGTATAGAACTCCGTCCATAGCCAAAGTAACGTTGTCAGCAGTAATGGCATTTTGACTCGGAATTTCAATGGCAGACTCTTTCAAAGATTGGACGTATCTAATTTTGTCAATAAATGGAATCAAAATAGCAAGGCCAGGTTCCAGAATTCTAATGCAAAATTACAAAGTTAGTATTTTTAGTCACAATTAGCAAGTACATATATGATAGACATACCTATGAAATTTTCCCATACGTTCAACAACCCATGCTGTTTGTTGAGGAACAAATCGTATAATGGTGTTGACGGGAAGATCATTTCTCTTAAAATATGTCAAACTTGATTGACTGCGACTTGAGTTGTTGTATGGTAAGGATGATAATTGTCTATATGCCGAAGGTAGTTTGGTGTTGACATTTTGCAAAATAATGGGGGCAAATTTTGAAAAGTTCGATGATGAGCGAAGAGCTCCTCTAACAAGCTTAGCGTTTGATTGCATGAGCGACATTTTCTTTGTCTTTTAGTGACTGATAAAATGATCTTTTCAGTAAACGTTTGATGTTATTAAAAAAAAATAAAAGTTGAAAATTTTATAAACGTAATAGAAAAATAAAGAAAAAAGTGAAGTAGCGTCAATTCTTTACGTTAGATCAAGTATAGTTGTATATTTGTTACTAAATATCATTATATTACATTAGGTGTCACATAAACTGGTTTGAAACTTTTTTAGTTGACATTTACGACAATCTACAAAAGAAAGAAAAAAAAAACTATAATATTAAAGGGTGTCATAAAAAAGATAGGAAATTTGCTAATAATTTGATTTTGTACACATTTATTCTCTATCATTTTCTGCCTTTAATAAAATCTCAACGTTGGCACCACCTTCACCTTTTGATCTTTGTTCTTGATCCTTCACTAATGCATCTTGTATTAGGTCGGTCAATTTGCAAGCAACATCAAAAGCTTTATTACTACAGTTGATGAGAGTATAACCAGGGACCGATATACCACCTGTTTTTGAAATTTGACATAGGTCTCTGTTTTTATTTATGGTAACAGTCATGTCTCCATCTCTGAATAACTCCTCTTGTGCCGTTGCATCCATTAGTGTTGCTAAGTTAGATTCAAATTGAGAATCTTTATCGTCATCATCCATATCGTCATCTTCTGCATCTTGATTTTTTGAATTTTGGGAGTCATTATTGCTGATTGTAGACTTTGGCTTATAAAAAGAAAAAGTCACACAAATGGGGATATGAAGAATCGATAGTGGAACTGGAGGTCTTTCATCAATTGGATGTACTAATACTTGATTCCCTTCAATAATACTGGTATCAGGTCTTTTAAAGTGCAAAAGGCCAGCCACAACACCAAAACATGTAGCATCAACAAGAGCACCATCGTATTCTAGATAATGAACATCAGCTCTAATTGACCAACATTTGAGGCCAGCTTGAACGCACAAACTTTCCAAATCTATAGCATTTGATCGCCGTATTGATTTCTCAATAATCCTAGTAAGTAATATCTCCTCAACATCTGTAGATCTATTGTTTTCAAAATGAGGAGAAGCCATTGAGCTTATATCTGTTGTGATTACAAAAACTCCTTCTTGTGGTCTATCTTCGCTCGGCTTTGTGAGCTCTGCAGATATTCGGACAACTAGCTTAGTATTTCCCCAAGAGACTTGAACATTCCCTAAACTTGATCCGAATTGAAGAGATATTGGTCGTAATTGGTCGAACTGGCGTCCATCTAATCTTGTTGCATTATCGTGAAGAAGAGAATGAATAAACTCCTTCTCACTTATAGAAAGATCCATAAGCCTAGGCATTTTTATATATTATTATTTTTAAACTGTTAGAATTGATATAGTGAATAGCTGCAAGAGAAACTGTGGAATATAAAGCCAGTGTTTGAAAGTGAACTGATAACAAAAACGTGTCTTATGATAATTTTTTTTACAAAAGTTTGCTGGGTGTTAGATGCTATTAATGATATTGACTAGTGAAAAATTGATACATTGGCTCTAGCGAAAGAAAATTTTAAGAGTATGTATGAGGATATTCACATAATTGCTAGACAACATGATGTATTACACAATAAGATTGTTGTAATAATAAATATTTGTCAATCTAACGATATATTTAAGTAGCGTGTGCTCATGTTGCCTAGCAACACTTTTTCCTAATTGAGCTTTTTTGAGGCCTTGGAATACCGCCAAACAAAAACTTAAGCCTCTCCGCACTCTTCACAATCAAATCGGTAAAGAAAAAAGTTATAAACCAGCACCAACCATTTCATCAAAAAAAAAAAAAAAAAAAAAAAAAAAAATTATAAATACTTGCCCTCCTCTCGTATCTTTCCCCTATTCTCAATTTGTAATTGATTGTCTCATCATCCCTTTCCAATCTCAAACACCCTTTACTAAACTCCATTTCTTAAAGTAAAATACCAATAATGCCTTTAGGATCTCCTGTTTATATTGTTTCTGCTGCAAGAACCCCAATTGGTGGGCTTCTAGGCTCTTTGAGTTCGCTCTCTTATGTTGATCTTGGTGCTCATGCTGTCAAAGGTTTGTGAAATATGTCACCTGTTTTTAGTTTTTTCGAGAGAAAATTCATACTAACACTTTTTTTTATTCACTTTGTCTATAAGCTGCTCTTGATAAGGTTCCTCAAATTAAGCCAACTGATGTCGAAGAAGTTGTTTTTGGAAATGTCTATGGCGCTAATATTGGTCAAAACCCTGCTCGTCAAGTTGCCATCAAAGCTGGATTAGGTATCGATACTGTTGCAACAACTGTCAACAAAGTTTGCGCTTCAGGCATGAAGGCAACTATCATTGGCGCTCAAATCATCTTGTCTGGTACTGCTGACGTAAGTTTATAGCCTCTTTTTTTTTCAATCTACAGTTCTAAGCCAATATTGACTTTTGCTAACATATATATTTCAGATTGTTGTTACTGGTGGTGCTGAATCTATGTCCAATGTTCCACATTACATTCCTGATCTCCGCAAGGGCGTCAAGTTTGGAGGCTCTACTATTATAGACGGTATGCAAAAAGATGGTTTACAAGATGCTTACGATGGCCAGCCTATGGGCGTTGCTGCTGATTTGTGTGCTGATACTCACGAATTTTCTCGTGAACAACAAGATGATTTTGCTGTATCCTCGTACAAGAGAGCTCAACAAGCACACCAAGATGGCAAGTTCAAGGCTGAAATAGCTCCAATAGAATTGCCTGGCTTTAGAGGTAAACCAGGTGTTGTTGTCTCAACTGACGAAGATGCTTTCAAATTGAACGAAGATAAACTCAGATCAGCGCGTGCTGTTTTTACCAAAGATGGTACTGTAACAGCACCAAATGCTTCATCCATTAACGACGGTGGTGCTGCATTGGTTCTTATGTCAGCTGCTAAGGTTAAAGAATTGGGCATTCAACCAATTGCTCAAATCCTTGGTTGGGGCGATGCTGCTCATGAGCCTGAGAAGTTTACTACTGCACCATCTTTGGCTATTCCTAAGGCCCTCAAACACGCTGAGGTCAATATTGAAGATGTGGATTTTTTTGAATTTAACGAAGCCTTTTCTGTTGTTGGATTGGCCAACTGCAAACTTTTGGGAATTGATACCAAAAAGGTTAACGTTTATGGTGGTGCTGTCGCTATTGGACACCCATTGGGATGCAGTGGTGCCAGAGTCATTGTCACATTAACCTCAGTATTAAATCAAGAGGGTGGTAAGATTGGTGCTGCTGCTATCTGCAATGGTGGAGGTGGTGCCAGTGCTATTGTTATTAAGAAGATTGATTCATCTAAATTATAAAAAGGCTTGAAATTCTAATATGGCTCTGAAATTTTTAAAGTTTGAATTGAATATAGAATATACACTCTACATGTGGTTTATATAGTAAATCCTTTGCAGGAAAAGTTAATAGTTATTATACTAATTTAATAGATTTTTGTTTCTTTTTTAATTCTTTTATTTTCTTGTAGTTTCAACGTAATACAGAAACAATGCTTTCATTAGAATTGAATATTAATATGGAATTTTTCAATTAGGGGTAAATTGTATTAGTCATATACTTTTCACGTGTTTTAGTATGACTGATTTCTAGACTGATTTTTACGGGGAAAATTTTTGTGTAAAGCTCATAGTAAATTTATGGGCTCTTCTCAATCTTCTTTTTTTTTTTTTTTTTCCAATATAACTCTTATTGAATAATTGCAAAATCAACTAAAATATTGATTAATCTAAAGTCTTGATTTCATTTAAAATAAGTTTAGTGTGTTTTTTGGATTAAATCTATACAAAAATGAGTACTACAAAAAAAGAACCAACAGTAATTGTTTCTAATCCTACAAAACTTGAACCAAGTGATGGAGCTAAAAGAGCTGCAAAGCTCAGATCTCTTTCAAACGACATGGTAAATTTGGGCCGGCCTACAGACCTAAAACATAGACCTGAGTGGACTCCAACAACTTGGCAAGACTACCCCATTAAGCAAGATGTTGTTTATGACGATGAAGCGGCTGTTTCGATGGCTCTCGAAAAACTTGAATCTCTTCCACCACTTGTACATCCTAACGAAATTGAAAAACTTAGCTTCAAGTTAAAACAAGCAGCAGAAGGAAAGGCCTTTTTATTACAAGGCGGAGACTGTGCCGAGTTGTTTGATTACTGCAATCAAGATAGAATTGATTCTCAACTCAAAGTGTTGTTACAAATGTCGCTGGTCTTAATATCCCAAGCAAATCTTCCTATAGTTAGAATTGGCAGAATGGCTGGACAGTACGCAAAGCCCAGATCTAAGCTTACTGAGGTAATAGATGGAAAAGAATACCCATCATTTCGAGGTGACAATATTAACGGGTATGAACTAAAAGATCGAACACCTGATCCATCCAGACTTGTTAGTGCCTACTTTCACTCGGCGGCCACAATAAACCACATCAGATCACAGCTTGGCAACGGATTTGCTGATTTGAGACGTCCTATGGACTGGGATTTATCGCACGTACAAAAAGATCATGTAAGAGAAAGATACCAAGAAGTTGTTAATCAAATAACTCAAAGTCTGGAGTTCATGAAAACAATTGGTGCTGACAACTCAATTGACATTAAATCTATTGATTTCTTCACCTCACACGAGGCTTTATTGTTAGAATACGAACAAACTCTTACTCGAAAGCTCCGAAACAACATTGATGGCAAAGAAAAATGGTACAACACGTCTGCGCATTTTGTTTGGATCGGAGACAGAACTCGCCAAATTGACGGTGCCCATGTCGAGTTTTTTAGAGGATTGGCAAATCCAATCGGAGTCAAAATCGGACCGACAACAAAGCCAGATGAACTCGTCTCATTGTTGAATATTCTCGATCCTAATTTTATTACTGGACACGTCACTTTGATCACTAGATACGGCGCATCTACTATTGAGAATTTACTTCCTCAACACATAAAAGCTGTTCGTGATTCTGGGCACAAGGTTGTTTGGGTTAGTGACCCTTGCCATGGTAATACCAAGGTTTCCCCTGCTACAAAATACAAGACTAGATACTACGATGATATTGCAAAAGAGATTCAGTTGGCATTATCAATTCATAAGGCAAATGATAGTGTATTGAATGGTATGCACCTTGAATTGACTGGTGACGCAGTAACTGAATGTATTGGTGGCTCACAAGCTTTGCAAGATGAAGATTTGGTTATTCGTTATGATACAGTGTGTGATCCACGATTAAGTGTTTCTCAATCTTTGGACATTGCATTTTTGGTTGCAGACTGGCTGAAATCCAATAAGCAAAATTAGGCAATAAATATGAAATGTCAATTTTTCAGTTAAAAATATTTTATAAAAATACCACACTACTCTCTCTTTATAATAAGCTTATAGATAAGCTTTGAGGACAGTGTGTTTAAAGCAAACTAATTATAGGTCTTTTCTATAACAAAATTTTATTTGTTGTAATACTGGACTTTTTTATTTAAACTAAAAGTTTACTATTGATTCAACGAATAGCAATTGACAAAAAAATCACAATAGTATCATATAATGTCTGTATAATAATGCTTAAAAAAATTATAAAATAATTATGTGTACAATAAAGCGAAACAAATAAATAACAATAAATTACAGAAAAAAATTAAATAATAATCAAGAAGCTGTTGAAAAGCTTTTCGATCTAAATCTTTTTGAGCTGCCAGCGCCCAATTGATTATCAATATAATTGTTTGCATTATCAGAATTATTAGGACAAATATTGTCCATTCGCTTTTGAAATGATCGGGCAACCATTTGGGCAGCAAAAATAGCAGGCTTGCTAGTGTATTGTAAAAGACCTTTTCCGCCATTACCATGGAACATTTTGGCAGCAATAGCATTGTGACTTGGCTCTTTGTCACTGCTGCCAAGGTTTGTATAAGTAGAGTTACTGATACTGGTGACTGATGTTATGTTGCTATTGGCACTGGATGGAGTCATTATAGTCATACTAGTGTTATTAGTATTGTTACTTCCAAAAGTGGTAGAACTGTTGTTGGAACTAGTGTCTGGGATAAAACATGTAGATCCACTGTTGTTGCCGTGATCATTTTCGCTTACTATGCAACTATGAAGATTGTTTGCTTGCTTTTGTGGTTGAACTGTGGTAAACTTTGGCATGTTGGCATTGCATTTAAAATTATAAAAACTTCTGCTAATGGTATTGTTACTAATGGGCAAAATGTTTTCGATAGTGTTGTTACTACTATTACGAGTGTTATTAGTAATACTCTTTGAAGATTTACCAGCAGCGGCACTGTCTTCTAAGCCATTATTCTTTGTCTCTAGGTTTTTGCTATGATTTGGAGGTGTGTTGGGAAGTAGCATGCTGCTTACCCCGTGATATAGTTGATTGTAAACTAACGGTCTATCAGACTTAGGTCCTTTACTGAAAGACTTGTTGCAAGGACTGTGTTCAATATTTTTACGCTTTCTTGAAGAGAATGAACAGTAGTTAGTTTCCACTGAGTGGCCAGAATCTGAAGAAACTGGTATAAAAATACTAAAGCTTTGACTAGTTTTATCTCCACTTTGGCAAGTACTATTACTACTAGATTGTGGTGATGTAACATTGGAGTTGCTAATGCTCTTGTTTTGACTCGAATGGCTGGAAGAAGAGTTACTTGTTGCATTGTTTACAATTTTATCAGTAATAGCCACTTCTTCATCAGAAATGGAATAATCAATCTTGCCTTGAGAGTCTTCATACTCGGCCACTTCCTCTTCTTCAGAGGCCAAGGCATCAACACAGCTCAATACCACTTCTCTAATATGAGGCCAAATAGAATTTTTTTTCTCAGGGCTTTTCAGGCCTTTATGTGTAATTACAGCAGTTGCTTCAGCTGGTGTAACTTGAGCAGGCTGAACTTTGACTGGCGAAGGTTGAGGTTGGCACATGATGCGACTATCAAGAAGTTGCCGTTGTGAAATAACCAGCTGTTCTCTCATCTTACCCTTTACTTGTTCAAAATCTTTTTTCTTCTTTAGTCGTTCTTGTATTTCACGACTTGGATGTTCTTGAAGTTGATGGCGTGAAAAAGAAAGAATCTTATTGCTGTCAACAAAAACAGTTTCAGGCTTCTTTTCTTCAATAATAACATTTTGCTTGTTTTGGTTGATAGTACAAACAACGTTTTTACCATCAACTTTGGCTTGAACTTGCTGTGTGGCTTTCTTCTTTCCATCCAATCTGTCAGAAATTTGGTTTTGTTCATAGTGTTTTTGCTTGGCTTTAATATACGGTTGAAACCATGAGAATGTTTTGGTTGTGTCAGCCAGTCTTCCACATTGACGAACTCTTTCACGTAAAGCTGAAATTGTAATTCTCTTGTATGGGTCAGGATGGAAAACTTGAGCCATGATTTCGTTTAATTCGTCAGAAACAGGCAAAACACCTTTTAGAGTGTCTGGGTACATTGCATAGTCTTTATATGCAGGATCTTCAGTGAGGGAAGCCTTTTTCCAAGGATTGCGACCAAAGATGAGATTCAGGAAAACAACACCAAGAGCCCAAACATCACTAGCTGATCTGGGATAGCCTTTGCTTTGAAGTGGCCTCTTTGAGCGCTTTTGATTGTGATATCGTCGCTTATGTTCAGAATTTGCTCGACGTTGGGCTTCGAGAATTTCGTTACTTAGCTTGCTATCCTTGTTATCAAGTACATGAAAATCTTGGCTATTTTCTTCTTTTCTATAGATAACGTTTTCTGGAATAGTTTCTGGGGCCATGTAGTAGGTAGATCCTCTTCCAAACACCGTGCAAATAGGGCTTTTGGATGCTAGGCCAAAATCGGCAATTTTTAGACGTCGGCCTTCCATATCAACCATAATGTTTTCGGGTTTTATATCACAGTGATAGACACCTTTTTTATGGCAATACTCAACTCCATCGAGTAATTGAAGAAACATGTTTTTGGCATATTCTTCATCGCCGACATACCAGTTTCTTTCAGTGATTGCTGTAAACAAATCTCCTAGTGGGCAGTATTCCAAGACAACAAAAATGTAATCGTGAGAGTCCAAAACCTCAATAATAGGTAAAACATTGGGATGATGTTGAACTGAAGCATGTAGGTATACTTCGTTATAAAGATTTTTGTTGGCTTGCATATATCTGGGGCATTGATGTTTGTAACTGGCATAGTCCAATTTATGAAGATCTTCAGAAAGGCAATAATCACCATTTAAACTAGCATAAGCATGACTCTGTTTTTCACCGTTTGATTTACAACTAGATTCAGCACTATTTGCATTGTGACTAGCATAAACATTTTGGTAATGTTGAAAAGATTCAATCAATTCTTCTTGCGTTAGGGGTAAAGGAGTGGCTGCAATATGGCTTGGGGTTCCTGTAGGAAAGTTCCAGTTGAAATTGTAGTTTTTTTGTTCTTTTTGAAGCATCATAGCAGAAGCTTTTGAATGGTACCCTGGGGCAGGCTTAAGCATTGTTTTGATTGCATATTCCTTTTCGTTGGTCAAACTTTTGGCATAGTATACAGTGCCACAAGCTCCTGATCCCAGCTTTTTTGCCAAATAATACTTGTTGTTTAAAATGCATCCAACTTTATCGGCAGTGGAAGGTTTAGGTGCCTTTTGTTGATTGTTTTGTTTGGAATTGTTAATGTTGAAGTAAGCATTATGATGATAAGATACGGGAGTTGTGGGACTTGAGCATGCAGATTCATGCAGTTTTTGAGACCCCGGAGCTGGAATTCTGATGTTGAGTTTAGGGTGGCCCATATTGTAATGCAGTTAATTTGAAATGTAGTAGATATAATGTTTTATTGATTTATAGTTGATTTGTCGATAAATGTGTAGTATATTCTAAAAGTAGTTGCTACTATTTGTATGAAATGTTCTTGAGTCTAATATAAAAGAGCGTAATTGAGCACAAGATGAAATGTTGTAAAGAGAATGACGATGATTATCTCAGAATAAACAGAGAAAAAAGATTGACTTCTGATTTTATCAAAGATAGGAAAAAAAACAAAAAAAAACGAAAGAAATGGCTACCAACAGAAAAAAAAAAAAAAAAAAAAAAAAA
>CBXB010000161.1:51512-66932 GCA_000817185.1 Magnusiomyces clavatus CNRMA 12.647
TTTTTTTTTTTTTTTTTTGTCAGCATTAGTTCAAAATACTGCCAAATATAGGGTAGCGAGTTTCAGATATAAACAAACATTTAATTAGACACTGTCTATAAAGTTGCTAATTAAGGGGGCTAAGTTTTTTTTAAAATCATTTTAAAAAAAATAAATATTCATAATGTTATAGTCGATATATCGATTGAATGTATAAACTCTAATCAATCAATAACAATTTGTAAAAGTTGAAAACGTTGGTTACCCTATTAAACACTGTGATCATGTGAAATCACTTTCCAAACATTTTTCTGCAAAACGACCCCAGTACAATACTACAAACACGATTTTTCCCCCATAATTTGTACTTATTCCAAAACTTCTAAACAATTAATATCAAATTTTCTAACAAAATATAATTTGGGATTCATTATCGATAAAATGTCTACTGAGTCCGATTTGGAATCTGAAAAAAAGTGTTGGATATGTTTGGAAACTGGGTCATCAGACGAATCAAAAAACGACTGGATCAAAATATGTGGATGCAATTTATTAGCGCATGAATCATGTATTTTAAAATGGGCTTCTTCTCTTGATACTTCAGGATCAATGAAAAGCCCGATGTGCCCCCAGTGCCAACAACCTATAGTGATAATAAAGAAACAAAGTGCATTTCTAGATATAAGAGATGCTTTTGAAACTAATATTAGTAACATAGCATTGTTTACTTTGGCAAGTGGTCTAGCAACTGGAGTAGTACTTATGTGTTATACAACTCTTTTTTTATCTGGTGTCATGATTATTTATGAGTTTTGCCCAAGTGATATGGCAGATCAGGTTTTGGGAATCATGATTAATAGTGATGGTACAAAAACATTGGTATTATCACACAAACCAGCTATGATTCCCATTGCACTTATATTATCACGATATGATACTCCACTCATAAACACATTTTTATGTCTTTTGCCTTCTGCACTAATGACCTCAAAAGATGTTCCTTTTTGGAAATTTCGAAACGAGAGACTATATGTTGCACTCTATCCATATTTGAGATTGGTATACTTAAAACTATACAAATTAACATTACATCCTTATTTTGAGCATATTGCAGCACAACTTAATTTAGCCGATACCAATTCTACTGATGGAGGTGCCATTTTTGAGGATATTAACTTTGATGTTGTAATACAAAATAATATCAACGAATTCGACAATGATCAGGAAATAGATGGTGCCATTTTACGTCAAGATGCCGAACAAGAAAACGACGGTTTTTTCAGAAGATATCTCTTTAACCCTGCCATTGGACTAATGTTGCAATTTTTTGGAGATGATGACAACGGTCCAGATGAGAACGATCAAGACAATGATGCTCTTATAAGAGCAAATAGAAATGATCAAATCATTAATCCAGAACGTGTAATCAGTAAACGCAGGTGGACTTTAGATTTTTTTTACACATTTTCATGGCCCTGGCTAAGTGGACTTGCTGCAGAATTAATTTTCAGAATACCTTACTTTGGCAGAAAAGTTCCCAGTAAACTTACGAGAAATCTTATCGGATCTATTATGGTAGTACTAGTGCGTGATTTAGTAAATGTGTACACTGCACATCAAAGATTGGTTAGAGAAAAAAGCAGGTACATTAAGCCCTACGTTCCTCTGAGACAAATAAAACCATAAAGGAAAAAAAAAATGGGGTTTAAATTAATTTTATTATAGCGTGGGGAGGTTATTAAATTTATTATGTCTAGCTAAACATACTGTATAAAAATCCCTTGTGTAGCTTTTTAGAATCAGTTTAACTAGTTAATATCATAGTTTCTATCACTAGTTCGAGTAAACTATCACACACAATATCATAGATGATTATCAATGATTACCAATGATTAGTAATACTGAAATTAACTAAATTTTTCTCTTGATTAGTATATACATCTACTGACTCAAAATAATGACATCCTTGACGATTATTCCCTATCCGAACCAATGTACAACTCACACCACGGCCAGCCTCACACTTCCCCAAATTCTTTGACTTCGTCGAAACAAGATTCAAATGTAGAAGATCTGTCAGTTTTTGAAGTAAAATTTGAATCGTTGAATAACTCGTCTCACGATTCTGTTAACCACCATAATTCAGTGAATACTAATGGAGATGTAACATTAGATACAATTAACAATTTAGTCCACACGACTAACAGAGATCATGATGATTCGAACAATTTAGAAAAAGAATTTGAGTTTGATGTACAAGATCATCGAAACGCCAATTTAATGGAAAATGACATTGAACAGACAACAAACGCTCTTATGGAAATGGCGCATTCAACACTGACATCAAGCACAAATTACCATACACATCAATCAAATAGTCTAGTCAATTTACATGCAGCATCACTCGAAAGACCTACAAGCTTATCTGCTGAGTTGATGTATGCGTCTGAGAGTCAACAAACAGAAGAAGCCAATTCCGGTACACATACAGATCAAACACAGGAAGTCAAACCCAATGACAAATCAAAGTCAGTTGAAGGCAAATTTCGAAAAACATGTCAATTTTGTGGACGCGTTTTCACACATCCGGGTTCATTAGGTAGACACCTAGATCTCAAACGAGGAACCAGGCTTCACCCAGCAGATCAGATCGACATTATAAGAGCAGATGTTAAAAGAAGAGGAGACATTGTTGAAATTAAAGCTCGTCGTGCACAACGAGCAAAGGCTTACAATGCAAGAGAAGATGTCAAAGAAAGAGCCCGAATAAGAAGGAGACAAAAAGGCAGATTAGACAGATTTAGAGCGCAAGCGCAAAAAAAATTTATGGAACGAATAGGAATGCCTTCTCTTCCGCCCCATCCTTCATTCGCCTATGTCGTTCTTTACTTTTTACAACCTTCCCTATGGCCTCATGATCCCCCAACTTCTCAAACACTGGATCAGCTTCAGCATGCACTGCAGCCTCTGGAATTAATCAATTCCAAGACATACGCTGATTATATAAATAAAGTCAATGTTGCATTTGAGCAATGGAAAGTCATGAACAAACAATCTAGGATGGAGATTTGGCATAGAGAGCAAAGACGTGTTGCAGAAGCTGCACTAGGCTCACTGTCTTTGTATGACTTAGGATCACGACAGTTCTGGTTAGAAAAAGAAGTAAAACGGTTAAGTGATTTAGATGAATCACGAAAGCTTCAGAATTCTGATCATCAGAGGCAGCTATCTTTAGGTAATACTGACGATGATACGATAAGCAATATTAATGATTTGGATGCTAATAATGATCATGACTTTAAAGGAAATCCGGGATCCGATCAACACCATAGTGAAGAGCCTAATGCAGTAGCAGAGGTTATGACCACATCAGTCAGGAATCCTTTTACATGAATGCATATTAATGATGTATCTTAGAATTGGTTGCTTTAATTTCAAAAAAAAAAAATTATTTGCAGTTCTACGAATGCTAGTTATCAATACAGGTGTAATCAATTTATGTAAAAAGGGAATTTAGGTATTTATTATTTTTTTATTATTACTACTCAAAATATTGAAGAAAGAAATCTGTTTAGCTCTAAATCAAAATTGTCACATCTTATTGGCATATCCAGTTGGTAAAATGGATTTTTTAACACATAATCGGAGTATAATTGATATACTCGATTGATTATTGAATCAGTATTTGTTTGTTTAAGGTCAGTAATCAGTAAAAATTTTACGCCTGTTAGAGTCTGAAAACAATGCATAGTATATTTGCCTAGCTCGACTTGCATTATTCCCGATGATTTTGGTAAAGGAGATACTCTTGACGCGATGGCATGGATACTGTGAAAAGTTCCTGCCAATACTAGATATTCATTTGATGATAATTTGTTAAGAGTTGGTTTAAAATCTCTCTATATAAAAAAAAAATGTTTAATGTTAATACTTTCAATTAAAAGGAATTATAATCTAATTTTGCAATTGACAGATTTCACTTACTTGATAAACCAAGCCACCGGCTCTATTTAGTATATATAAAGATTGCACTGCCATTATCAAATAGTATAAACAATAAATATGATATATCAAATTTTTTATATCAAATATCCTTAAAGTATAATAGACCGTATTGTTCTTAAGTTGAGCTTGTCAATATGTTGTATAAATATAGGTGTAAAAAAAAAAAAATTGGGGGTATTTTGATAAAGATTAGTTTGTAACTGCCATTTTACCAAAAGTAAAAGATTTAAAATAATTCACCTGAATTACAAGCCTATTACTATAAATATCGTAAAATTTACCAAAACTATTTTAGAGAAAGGAAGGGTTACATCTACTATCAGATAATGAAAAATAATTTAGAATTAATTAGTTTATTTGTTAATGTATACATATTTACAAATAGATAACTTCAACCAATGAAGGGCGTTAGTGGTTTAGCGGTAAAATTCGTCGTTGCCATCGACGAGCCCCCGGTTCGACTCCGGGCTGACGCATTTTTTATAATTTTATCTGCAATACCTATGAAGTATTCATTCCAAATTTGATCAATATTAAAGTCAAAAAGTTTTTGAACAGCTTTCAAACATCTTTTTAAGTAATATTAACATTTTAGAAAAAAAAATTGATATATGTTGTGTTTTACTATTTATTACTACTTTACTGTCTTAATATTGCATAACTAATACAGTACAAAACCCTGAATTTGCTATACCTTTAAACCATATTCCCCAATTTTTAATTATAGAGCCACACCAGCGTAATGGTTGATAAAGCGATCAGCCTCTTTCTTTAAAGCCAAGAGGCAGCTTGCTACAATAAACTGCTCTAATTTTTCCAAGTTGATATACTTTTGGTCGCTCCAATTGCGCAAATCAATCATCATGCGACCCCCGTTACCACCAGAGCGCTTCTTTGAGCCAGGGGTACGGAACTGATCATTGCGGATGAGCTGTGCGATGCGAATGCAGTTCTTGCCCTTCTTGCCGCAAGGTAGAGAGACATTTTCGATAAGTTCCATGATAAGGAGCGAATCAGCGTTGTAAACAACTCTCTCACTCTTGCTGCCGTATCGCCACTGGAACTTGCCAAACGACGTGTCGAAGATTTGTGTGTGAGATGTCCACGAGCCGCTCTTTACTTCAATAAGCTCTCCGGGCAAACTTTCGTCTTTGATCGCTTGCTCTACGGAAGCTGTAGAGTTTGGAGGCAAGATTTTCATTTTTGGGTGTCTCCATGGACCAAAGCGGTAGACAGTTGAGATGAGAGAAGTGTAGCTGTCATCAGGAGCGACCCGAACTAAGGTGCATGAGTAGGAGCTCTTTTTGAGCCGAATAGAAATGTATTTGGTCTCACCAGTTTCAGGGCTGATAACAGGAATGTTTTCCAGTTTCCAGCCGATAAGTGCCTGTTCTTCGTCATACCCAATGGCCTGAATATCGAGCTGTTTTGTTGGAACAAAATCGCCAGAGTAACTAGGACTGACAGAGTGTGAACCAATAACTTCTGTATATCTTGGAGGAGCGTCTGAGCTCGAGTTACTCACCGAATTGACCAGCGTTGATTTTGATGATGATGAAGCTAGAAGAGACATGATGTTTTAGAGTCTGAATACAAAATGGCTGTGCTATAAAATAATAGAGAAACTACCAAATTATATGGCATATATTGAAGTTATTTTTTTGCTGGCGAAAGAGCTATACGAAATCAACTTAAAAACTCTACAGCCAAGAATAAATCTATGCTTATATATCTGATTTTTTTGTTTTTTTTTGTTAATGATGCTTCTCTTCTAGAAGATTGTTTAGCAACTACCCGTTTTCTATGACCATGTTTATAAGCCATTGCCTTGCAACAGCAACATCTTATCATATGCTATGTCGTTTTTGATAGCGGAATTACATTTAGCTTTCAAGAAACAAAGAAATTTATTTTTTAACATGCTTATCCTAAAATGTTTTGTGTCACACTACTTTAGCATTTACTCGTACTTTTTTTAACCTTATTAGTTACAACAGTTTATAGCTGAGAGTACTAACTAGCACAATCTTCAATAGGTTGTTTGCTAGAGCTTTTCAAAGGCAAAGCCGTTGATAATAATATGATATTATTTGCCATTTAATAATCTCTCTCTTTTTTTTTTTTTTTTTTTTTTTTTTTTTTTTTTTTTTTTTTTTTTTTGAAAGCGTCTTTCAAAGTTCTTGCAAGTCCAGGGCAATGTGTCATAACGTTGCAATGACGCAAGGTACGAATATGATACCCTGTCAGCCTAATGTACCGGAGTCCGCAAATTGGCCTCGTGATGACACGAAGTTTACAAATAGATACCGCTTCCCCATCTTTATGAGTTTACATTTCACTATTACTATTATTACTTAACTAATGAAAACTGGAATAAATCTGCCTTCGGGATAAGTTTTGAAAATGGCTATTATCCTTTATAATACATCTAGGCAATATTTACTCTCTGAGATAAGAATAACCTACAAGCAAGGAAGGTCAAGATGGTTGTAATAAAAAGAGCAACATTGATATATATATATATATATGAAATACTTGGGACATTTTCATAAATTTACGTCATAACTCAATTACTTTTCTAAATTAGATCATATTTTAGTTTAAATATCAAGGTATAATTTTGCTTAAGAAAGGTTATCTGTATGACTTATTTTTTTCAAAAAAATAATGAATTTATGGCTCAAGATTGGAAAAATTGAAAACGTTATTGTGAACACATAAATTAAAATTGGAGAAAAAAATCTACTCATTTGGCTGTATTTGTTGGTTTCTATTCCACAATGTAAATTCATACTCAAAACCGTTTTCATATATTGGTTCGTTAGTAAGAGAAACACTTTCAGGTATCAATGATTTTAAACTATCAAAAGGTTGACGAATCCATTCTCTTTCTTGTATAGAACTTTCATCTGTGTTTTTAGGGTACCAAGGAAATGCAGTAAAAAAGGAATCACACTCAATTGGATCATAATGAGTACTTCCACTTTCAGCTAAAGGTGACACCCTTTTGACTTCTGTTAACAAAACGTTTTTTACTCGTTCATGATTTAAAACAGACGTGTAGAGCTGTACACCGCCTATTACGTATATTGGAAAATCAGAATATAGCTTGTCGATATGATCTAACGCCGTGTTAAAATTTTTATAGTATAGAACAGGTGAGTCTTTAATATCTAGAGCTATTTCGTCACTGGAACCATGTGAGTTAGCATTATGTAAAGTATTTGATATCACCACGTTGATTCTATTCTTCAATGGCCTGAACTTTTGAGGTATTGATTCCCAAGTTGTCTTCCCCATTATTACTACACTTTTAGCTGTAACTTGTCGAAAGTATGCCATTTCTTTTGAAAGACTCCATGGAAGAGTGCCATTCAGACCAATTCCCATTGAAGGAACTGCAGCAGCCAGAATGAGTGACACGGGTTTCTTAGTTGAAGCCATATCTATTGTTTGGTAGTAATAATTCAAAACCTAAAGAGATGTAGAGAAACGTAGATCAGCATGGTATAAATAGTCTTAAACAGAACCCCAATAAGTAAAAGGTCACATGATATTAAAATTAGCAACTTGAACCGTGAGCTCGTACTTCAACTGCCAATCATTTGGCTCAAAATTATGAGGAGATAATTGTGATAGACAATGTAACAAGTATGTTACTAAAATAGGGTTAAGATTTTTGACAGTATTGTTTACTTCCCAAACAGCCTGCCTTCTCAGCCAAAAGCAGTACCACCACAAAATTTTTTTATTGTATATACATTTTTAGCCATACAACCCAACACTTTGACCTTTTTTTGTACTCACTACTTACATATCCCTAAAGTTTTAAGTTTACAATATTTTCCCCCCGTTTATTCATAATTAATAATACGCTTTAAGTCAACACAGTAATTCGAAATTTCTGATAATATGGCGTTTTGGCGAATAAGTAGTGGGTACTCAGCTGTTCCGGCAATTGACAAAATCCTAGAAGATCCAGATCATACCCTAGCAGATGTTCTAAAAGAAGAGGAGCTTTTAAAAGAATTAAACATTCCCAACACTAAGCTAGTTGAATATTTAAGAGAGCCTGAAATAATTCAACAACTCGTCAAGTATGTCACCGATGTTCAGACCAACTTTGAATTAGAGGAGGAAACGCAGCGAAAGCTTTTAGATGAACAAAGTAAAGAGAATAACCAACAGGAACATACTTTGAAAGATAATGATTCAACTTTTGAAAACAAATCGGAATCTTTTTCTGAGGAAAAAAAACCTGAAGCAGACCAAACAGATCAAACTACGTCCACAGGCGATCAAGAAGCACACGAAAACGACCAAGACGAATCTAAATCTTCATTGGAAGTGATAGAAGCCAAACCTCCTCAAAACGAAGAAGAAAATGCTAGCAAAACGGAATCTTCTGATGATGAATCAATAAACAAAGATAAAGAAACAGACAAATCCACAAAACCAACTGATGGAAATGAACAAGTTGATAATGAAGATAAAGCAAAAGATGAAGATGACGAAGCAAAAGAAGACGAAGATGAAGACAGTGATAGCACAATGAATGATTATGACCGAGAATACGACAACGATGAATATGATCAAGAAGATAGTTTTGCAGATGGGCCAGCTGTTCAGCAATTGGGCCATATTGCTTGTGAAATTCTTTCTTCTGATGTATGGTCTATTACTGAAACATTAATGCAAAGATCTGATTTGATTGAAGAGTTATGGGCTGTATTGGATCATGATTCTCCTCTTGATATGGCTTACGCCAATTATTTTACAAAAATCAACGAGAATTTGTTAAACAAAAAGACCGAAGAAATGCTTCAGTTCATCAAATCTCAGAAAAACTTTGTTCAAAGATTTATGAGACACATTGACAATCCTCCGCTTATGGATTTTCTTCTCAAAGTAATTTCATCTGATAAACCTGAAGCGGAAACAGGAATCATTCCTTTTCTTCAACAACAAAAACTGATTCCTTCTTTTATTTCATTCCTTGGACCTGAAGTTCCTTCCTCAATTCAATCTGCAGCTGGAGATTTTTTGAAAGCCTTTGTTGCCATTTCTGCTAATTCAAATTCAGATAATACCACCATAGGTCCCAATGAGCTATCTAGAGAATTAGTTAGCGAAAAATGCGTTAAAAAACTTGTTGAACTTATGCTATATGGTGGTACTGGGCTTGCTACTGGTGTCGGTGTTGTTATTGAAATCATTCGAAAAAATAACTCAGATTATGATCCAACCCCAGTTATGTCGACAACTCTAGAATCCCATCCTCCAACAGACAGAGATCCAATTTATTTAGGTCATTTAGTTAAAATCTTTGCTCAAAACATTCCCAAGTTTTACGCTATGCTAACAAAAAAACACAATGAAATATTAAAAACACCTTTTGGTGAAATCGAACCGTTAGGATTTGAGCGTTTTAAGATTTGTGAATTAGTTGCTGAGTTATTACACTGCAGTAATATGGCCTTGTTAAATGAACCTAATGGCGAAAAAGTTATTAGGGCTCGCGATGAGAAAAGAAAAGAACTCAAAAACATTTACAAACATTCTTATTTTGATGATGAAGATGAAGAAAAAGAAGACAACAAAGAAGATCATGAAAACAAAGATACTGATGCTTCAACAGGGGATCCCAAAGAGGAAACTGAAGAAGACGAAAAGAATGATACTGCTAATTCGGATCTTGGTAATGATGATCAGGATGAATCCCACAATGAGAAGAAAATCAAGTTGGAAGATGGAAGTGATGAAAAGAAAGACGACTCGGAGAAGACAGAAGACGAGAACAAAACAAATGACTTTTTGATTGATGACAAGGAAAGTACTGAAGTCAAACCTATTGAGGAAGAATTTGATCATCTTGCTTTACACTTTGAAGGTGAAGGCCCATATCCTACTGTCAGCATGTTTCGCAAAAACCCAGTTGTTGGCGATCAACTAAAATTAGCCCTTTATGACAATCAAGTTATCACATACATTTTGCAGATGTTTTTCAAGTTTCCATGGAACAATTTTCTTCACAACGTTGTGTTTGATATCGTTCAACAAGTTTTTAGTGGACCAATGACTGCTGGATTTAACAGGTTCTTAGCCATCGATTTGTTTGACCGTGGACAGCTTACTAAACTCATCTGCAAAGGCCAAAAGGACTGCGTTGAATATCAAGAAAAGCACAGAACCAGACTTGGTTACATGGGTCACTTGACTTTGATTTCAGAAGAAGTTGTAAAATTCACTGCAATTTTCAAGCCTGAAGCGATATCCCCCATTATATCTCAAGCTATTGCTGATGAAGAATGGGTTGATTTTGTTTCTCAAACTTTGGCTAAAATTCGAGAACAGTACAACGCCATATTGGGAGGACAAGAACCTAATGACTCAGACATTCATGAAAATCCCAATGCAATTCTTTTAAGCAACGGCGAACTAGAAGATGTAGATGATGATGGATATAATGATGATAATAACCGCAATCTTGATAATGACTACGATGACGATGGTGAAACATTACATCGTATCAATGGAAGTAATTCCTATACATACAATCGCGTCAACGTAGAAGATTACGATGAATTGAGTGATGAAGACGATGAACAATTGGTAAGAAGAGATGCTATGATTTTTGGTGATGATGTCGACAAATTTGAAGATGAAGGCAATTTGAATCAATTTAATGATGATGACGAAGACGATGAAACTTCCAATGCTGAAGGTTCTAATGATCACGAACACAATAACGAATCAAACATATCCAAAAATAGTTTTAACGACCATTATGATAACGATAGTGATGCCAAATCAACCAATGCTAATAATACTTCAAAAAAATCAAAAACGAGGAACAGCGTTCGTTTGTTTGGCAGTCAAGACAGTGATGAAGAAGAAGATTTACTAGTGGCTAATAACGAAGGAAGTAGTCGCTCTAATGAAGAGAATAAGATATTAAACAAGACAAAAGATGATAATGATGATGATGATTATGATGATGACGATTTAGGATTGGTAAGATCCAAAAGTCATTACGCTGATAGTCCATAAATTTTTGTATTAAAAAATGCATTCATAAAGAGTTTTTTTTTTTTTTTCTTTAATAAAAAAAACTTAATAAATAATTCAAAACTATTACTATATACAATCAATATAATAATTTTTTTAATGATCTTTTGCAAATTAATATATATAATAACTGTTTAATTTTTATTATATCAATTTATCGTTTCATTATAGCAATGCAATTAAATTAACAAAATATTGATACACATTAATAAATAATAGACAATGTTTAAATGCTTTATTTTTCTTTTTTATCCTTTTACCTTCCTAGATTTTTTTTTTAATTAAATATTAGTAGTAACACTTTACTTTCTTCTTCTTCCACCTACTTTGTTTACTTTAGCATTTGAACTAGAGCTATTGCTTTTAGGTTTTTTCTCTCCAAAAGTTTCAGAATTTGCTTCCTCAGCAGCTTTTTTGGCAGCAGCAGAAATGGCAGATGTTTTTGCAGCCTTCTCTTCTTGACGAGTGCCTAATTTCCTACCACCTTCATCTTCAGGCTTAACAGGAACAAAAGTTCTGAAAAGACGTTTTGGGAAAGTGAACAAAATGGTGTCGTTCCATTTGGGCATTGGAATCTCATTGACGTCCAAAAGGTACTCTTGTTTAGGATTTTCTTCGTCTAACAAGGTGACATCGCCATTTGGGTATATTCTGAAAGTCTTGCCAGCCGGGTTTGTAATGGTTTTGACATTTGAAGAAGGAATACCGCTTGGCCAGGCAACAGCCTTTACTTCTTCGATGACATTCTTCATATGTTTAACGTGTTGGATAGCAGTCAATTTAAGAACAACATACTGTCCAACTCCAATTAAAAGATAAAGGAATACAAAAACAAAAACAATGCCTGGTCTGTATCTTGTGTAAAAATAGTCGGAGCCTTTCAACTTGGGGAAACCATGCTTCAAAAAAAAGTCGTAGCGTTCTCTTGACTCAACGTTTGTCAAAATCTTGTTTACCAGCCCTAGTCGTGCAAATCTGTCTGTAGCTTCTTTGTAGAATTTTTTTTCTTGAGCAGGGGTCATCACTAATGGCTTTTCACCGTTATTATCTTCGCTTTGTTCTTTTAGTTTTCGTCGCAATTGCATTGCTACCTTGTCTGGATGAATTTGTCTAGACAAGCGCTTGTATGCCTTTGCAATTTCTTCGTTGGAAGCCTTGACGGGGATTTCAAGCCATGAGTAGAAGGTGGTTGATGGGCCTAAATCAGCTTGAATTTGTTCATTTAAATGAAATATTTCCCGATCTAATGGAGACCAGTTATGGTTAAAACGACGCTCATTTTGTTTCTTGTCTCCCCCATTTCTGCCGAATGGATACTCATCGTTTTTACTACCTTGTCCATTAGACTTTCGGTTAGATTTAGGTTTCGACTTGAATTGTCTTTGGTTTTTAGATTTTGAGTCTTGAGCTTGACTGACCGAACTGAAAAACAGAATCGACAAAGCTAGAAACAACACTAAAAATTGTGGCTTGATTAGAAACTTCATGGTACATAAAAGTTTTAGGGTTGAGAGGTTTTCAAGCTTGTTTAATAATGATAAAAAGCCGTTGAAAACTTTTAAGGACCTCCTTTTTTTTATTTTTTATTTTTTTTTAAAAAAAAAAAAAAAAAAGAATCCTAGAACAATTTATTGAAGTTCAAAAGGGAAAGAAAGGATGAAAGAAAAATAGAAAAAAAAAAAAAAAAACTTCATGCCAGCTGGCATGGTGTGGAGTTATTACAATTACAACACGCCAAATAAATTTATTAATGGGTAACACTTAAACTCTACTAAAAGCCCTATAAACTTTTCCTTTCGGATCACCTATAAAGTATTTTTCAAGCAACTCTTCTATCAACATTAAACAAACCCCTCTAATTATTTCAAGCCTTTAAACTGTTTAACATTACGCTTTTTTTAGTTTGATTTGACAAAATAATCATAAATATTGAAATATTAGTATAGACACGCTATTAATTGAACTGTTTTCCTACACCTTGTCTTTTTCCCAACAAAAAAACAAAAAAAAAAACAAAAAAACATCTTGATACTCATCTCCACTATTTTTTGGATAGCTTTGACAACTTTCTTAATTTCACTACAAAAAAATGGACAGAACATCAGGTGCTATCAGAAATCCAACATCGGCTGGGAAATCAAAGCGATCACCTAGAGCTTTTATTCAGAAATACTTAATTGCTTATAATTTCATCTCTGCTGCTTTATGGGCTTTTGTACTACTTCGATTACTACTCTTACTCCCACTTGTAGGCACCAAGTTTGTTTCTGATGGATTAGACCCAATGCTAAGATATGTTCAAACATTGATGATTATGGATGTTGTTCACTCCTTCTTGGGTCTTGTCAAGTCTCCACCAGTCACTGCCGCTATGCAGGTGGCTTCTCGACTCTTGGTTGTATGGGGTGTACTGTATCCTTTCCCCGAGGTTGGCCAGCATTGGAGCTTTACAACCTGTGTTTTGGCTTGGACAGTCACAGAGATTATTAGATACTCATATTATGGCCTTTCTCTGTTGCCTGCTTCAAGCCCTATTAGCGGTGTTCCTTACTGGCTAACTTGGTTGAGATACTCTGCATTCTATATCTTGTACCCAATGGGTGCTGGTAGTGAATGGATTTTGATTCTCTTGTCTGTTCCTGAGGCTTCGAGAGAAATTTCAACAGCATACAGCTTGTTTTTAAAGGCTTCTTTGCTGATTTACCTTCCAGGATTCTATGTTATGTTTACACACGTTTTGAAACAACGATCCAAGGCTTTGGCTAAGGCCAAGGAAACTTCTAGAAACCTTAGAGGATTTGTAAAGACTGATTAATCTATGAGTTATATAGATATGTTCAAAATCAGAAAGAGAAAAATAATAATATTAAAACGAAATACTAAAAAATAAAACAATTTACTTTAAAAGAGAAGAATATTTTTTTGAAAGCCCAGCTGACATATATGGATCCAAAAGTAACTCTAAAATATTACACAAATAATAAAATAAAAAACAAAAAGTAGATAAGACATTAAAAAGTATCAAAGAAAAAATTCAAAGATACTTTTTTTTTCTTGATTTTTATATAATGATTGTGAGATCGACTTAATTTAAAAGAGATAAAAAATCTCCACCATCAATCAAGATCATTCTGTGAGATTGTGTCCCTTCAATGCATTTACAAATCAAGTAATTATTTATTTTTTTGTGCTTTTACCAGGTTAGCAACAAAATAATATTACTAGTTATTTGACACTTTACTGAATCTATTGAAAACCTCGGTGGAAAAAAGACTTAGTTAAGGTGTATGAGATTGTTGACTTGTGACAGAGCTGATTTACATTTATGCATAGGTATAAATACATATTGCTCTGTATAAAAAATAATATCACAGAATGTAGTATCATCGGCTAATATTTAAAATTAGAAAAAGATTAAAAAATACTAGTATCAGGTTCTGAAGATGCATTAGACGATATTTAACATGACGCTCAAAAGTGAAAAAATAGAGAGTAGGTTTCTTTAAATAAAACAGTTCAAACTTGTTTTTTATTATTTAGCGTTTGATTGATTTGAAAGCTAAATCGTAAAAAAAAATATATATATTCAACATAATTAAAGGGTAAAAAAAAAAGATTATGACAATTAAACAACAGTTTTCTAAACTTTTCTCATTTGCTATGATGATAGAACGTTTGTACATAAGAGAACTTAAGGGCCTCATCTAGCGTGATGTTGTATTGTGACTACTAATTAAACAATAAAACTATTTTTGTAATATGGCCCTTACATGGGAATAATAAAAAGTACAAGTACTAATGGAATAACGATATAAAAAACATTTTAGTCTAAGCGATTATGTAGTATTAAAGTAGGTTTTTACAGGGATATGAATAAACTGAAGTTGCTATAAATTATATATACCAATAATTTTAATATTTAGATTCTGCTACTTATAGATTTGAAACTAGTAAAAGAGGTTAAATATATATATATATATATATATATTAATTATAAAATAATAATGCCAATCAATCCCAGCTTAAATGTGATACAGCCATCAAATTGCTAAATTGACTCTAAAATTTTTATTTGCTTACTGAACTTGACCTTGAAACGTTATGTATAGATAAAAAATTATACTTTTTTTTCAAACTTTTTGGCATTATTTCTATAGAGGGTGATATAGCTATGCTTTCAATCCAATGGTTTAAGTTTTCTAATCAATTAGAGAAAAAAATTCCAAGCTTTGCATTTAAGGCACTTTCGCAAATTTCGTAGTGTTAAATTAATATATATTGGTTAGAATGCTCCATTGGAGTACTTAAAACAAATTGGCCGTGTGGTCTAGTAGTATGATACTCGCTTTGGGCGAAGGTCAGTTAACT
>CBXB010000164.1:9085-22746 GCA_000817185.1 Magnusiomyces clavatus CNRMA 12.647
TTGGTTATTGTAAAACAAAAAAAAAAAAAATAAAGAAAATAGAATGAAATAAAAATAGAGAAGGGAAAAGAAAAAAAATCTGACAAGAAAAGTTGAAACAAAAAAGGTAGGATATCAAGGCCTTTAAATAAAAAACAGATGCCGAAAATACAAAACCTGAAATGAATGGATAAAAAGAAACAATTGAAGTTGATAAGTAGAAAAAAAGTATTGACTTTGTAACAGAATAGTCTAAATATCTTTAAAACTAAATAATGACACCATTTTCCTATTTCCATAAAAAAATAAAAATGATAAATGCGTTGAATAGGTTATGTAAGAACCCTTGATTTCTTCTTTCAAAAAAGGTGCTTGAAAAATTTTTTATTTCTCTCAATTAAACATATAAACTACTTGAAATCTGCCTTTATATGGGGAGACGAAAAATAAGAAAGCCTAGACTCTTCCCGTAATTGAATAAAAACGAATCGGGACAGAAAGGTATATTTCAAATTTATTAATGAACACATGCTCGATACCTACCAAAATGCCATACCAAATCTAATATCGAGTTTTATTCTATTTTGGTAATAATATATATTATAATACATAATAATCTTAAACATAAATGGAATTATTGAAATATCGTGTTTTTTTTGTTTTTTTTTGTATTTGTTGACTCTATGATTAAAAAATACGATTTTCTAAAAAGCAATTGAATCTGCTTTACTACTAGTATGTCGTTTAAAACCTCCATGCTTTTGGACAATTCAGTAAAATAAAGTAAAAAAAACCTCCCAGACCATTGCCGATAATAAATATTCCTATATATTTTTCAATTATTCGTATATTTTAGGTTTTTCGACTACTAAAATATATATTAAAACAGATTCATGTCCCTTATGAAAGTAATAGCTAAAGACCAACTTGCATGATTTCGAATCAAAGACAAGATCAAATAAGGACCATCACTTTCAAATGGTACTGAGATATGCTTATTTTTATACGGCTATAAATTTCATTTTATTTTTATAAAAGGCTACAACATGCTATATTTAAAACTAAATTTCATAATTCTTATGTTTTTCTGGAAAAAAGAGAAAAAAATAATCCATTTGTCAATTTTGTTTACCAAGAACTGCTTTATTGACATTTGTTTTCTGTCTTACTATTTTTTTTGGATATTGCCAATATTGAATTGGCATTATCGAAAGATCAAAAGCTACTCAAACCCAACAAATAGACAGGTGTTACGGTACGTTATCCGTTTCTGAAATAAGTAATCTAGTGGAAATCAATATTTGACAATTATTGATGAAAAAATTCTTTACAATAATATCATTTCTGTAAACTCCACATTAGACCTGCAATTTTAAGTTTAGTAATTATGAAGCAAAATTTGGTTATGTATTATTTGTACTAAACTCAGGAAATGGTATTTTTTGTGACTTTTGCTTCTATTAAATAATCTTGGACCTAAATTGTAAAATCGTTCAATCTATAGATAAAATGACTTTGAAATTTGTGAAAAAAAAACATCTCAACTAAACTGGACTGAATAATTATGATATACTTCGGCAACTGAAGTTGTGATAAAACCAAAAGCAGCTATTAAAGTTACATTTAAATCGTCAGGTTAATAAATTTTCTTTGTGTCATTTGTTATTATGATTTTTTTTGATGTTATTAATGAATTAAATATGGAATTATCGTCTGATAGTATTTTATTATCGATTACCTATTTCAACTAAGGTTTATAAAACCATTAAAAGAACAGAACATTATGTTATATTTCTTTGAAAATTTATAAAATCTTTTTTTATATGTCGACAAATCGTGACACTTTCTTTGTCTTTTTTTATTTTAACAGACAGTTATGTGAAAGATTTGTTTTCAGCAATCATAATTATTGTACGGTTTGTATTTTCTCTCTAAATAATATTTTTACTAAAAATATTTTCTCTTATTGTTCATATAATTACTTATTTGACCCTTTAAATACAATAATTTGCTCAATTTTTATTCCTATTTTCTCTAAAATTTAGCACAGTTATTAGCCGTTCCGTAATTTGTACCAATAATTTTAAAAAGGTAAAAAAACATTTTCTGGTGGTCAATAACGAGAAAAAAAATCTGCATCTGAGCTTAATAACTATCCTAAAACATCTATCTCAACACAAAAATTTGGTTTATTTTAGAGATTTTACTCAATATGTATGAATAAAACTTTTCAAATGAGGTTGATGATCATGTATTTCATCTTTTTATTTAATTTTCAAGTATGTGATCATCAATTTGAACTTTAGATTTCTATATTGAAAACTCTAAATACTTATCTTTACTAGACAAGTATACCCGTGTAGTTTTGTTGAACATGAATTATAAAGTTTATAAATACAGAAAATCACAAACTCTTGTAAAGTTCATATTATTAACTTTTTTTATTAATAAATGTTTTGCGGCAAACTTGAATTTCACATTGAAATTCTAAATTTTCAGTTTTCAAAAAAAAAAAAAAAAAAAAAAAAAAAAAAAAAAAAAAAATTCAAAGTTAAATTTTATCAAGTCAATTTATAAAAACTTTTTTTTAAATAAAATCAAAAAAGCATTCACCCCTTTCCCTTATTTAGGTGATGTTTTGCTTTTTTATTGAGTTAAGCAATAGGTTTTTTTGTTTCTTTCAGTTAACAATCTTACACCCTTTGCTTTAATATTTGAAAATTATTCCATTGAAGCTTTTTAGTGAATATTATGCTTTTTTCTACTCTCTAGTTGGAAAACATTTAATTCTTTAAAGTAATTGGCCTATAGAACAAAAAAACCTTTTTTTTTTTTGGAAAAGCTCATTACTCGATGAAATGTAATCGAGTTTACTTTTTATCAATTTTTTGTAGTTTTCTGAAGCAAAGTGCTTGAGTAAATGTGGTATTTTTGTGTATTTGAAAAACTTAAAGTTGAATCAATTTTGGATTCACAGGCATTTTAATCGATTCAATTAAAAAGCAGTAAATTTTTATCTTTGTTTCATTAAGCGAACGCAAAACTATTGCTTAGCTTTTATCTTAGCCTCACATCAAACATTTTATGAAAAACGCCCATAATTACAAGAATAAAGTAAAACATTGAATTGTTTTTTTAGTGTTTAAACTGTAGTAAATTATCTATAGGATTTCTGTCTTGCTGGTATTTAGTATCATCTTTGGGTAAATAATTGCAATTCTTGTTGTAATGAGACTGTTGTCTAAAGTTTTTGTTTTGGCTTTAGTATAAATAAACAAAAACTTGAACTTTTTTTTAAAAAAGCAAAGCTTCAAGTAATAATACTCTACAATGATAGATCTTTTTAAAAACTCAATTTTATTGCAATATTGCTGCTGAAACAATGACTTTTATATATAATTTAAATTGTCCAGGTACCAATAATCAATGAAAAATAAACTGATTGATTAAATATAATGTTTTGATAAAAAAAAGTTGGTTTTTTAAAATACTTTTTCAAGCTCTGATATTTTTGGTGATAATACTCTAAAATATACTTCATTAACTATATTAACTGTAATAAAATAAAATAAAATAAAATAAATAAAACATAAAAATAAACAAATTTCAATATTCAGACAAATGCACATCAGCAGAAACCAAAAAAAAAAGTCTATTTCAACAGATTATTGATACAATTGAAATAGAAACAAATCAAAAGATATAACAAATCATGGAGAAGATGGCCTCAGCGCATCCTTCATTACTTCATCATAGGATGGCGGTAAACTTTGAGGAATAGCAGGAGGAATCTGCTCACTTATTTTAAAATCAGAATGTTGTTGTTCTGGATTTGGAATCTGCGTAGAAATAGAAGATGCATTTACAGGTACTGAAGAGGGTCCTGGAGAGCTTACAGCAACAGGCGCTACTGTAATGTTTTGGGAATGAGGAATATTATGCTGGTTTGAGTTAAAAGTTCCAAAGCTAGGAGCGGCTGTACTAACAGGAGAATTTGTAATTATTACCCGTTGTGGAACGGGGGCGTATCCAGACCGCGATACTGAGACATGGGGACAAACGCCACCACCATTTCCCCCGCCGTGACGGTGAATAAAGTGATGATGAACATGCGCACCGCTTCCATAATAGGCTTGTGATTCGTAGTCGTACTCATAGATCTCAGGGCTCATCGGGTATTTAGCAATAATGTACCATGAGTGTAACAGCCCAGGGATAAATCCCAGTAGGCATAAAAGAATATTAACGAAACCTATTAATCAGAAATGTCAGCAAAATTCACAATGATATTCATCTAGTTACAATGGGCACTTACTATCAATACTACAACATCCAGTTCTAATCCATACTGGCAATGGAGGGAAAAAAATGGCCAAAATGACCAAAAATAAATCAGAGCAGCAAAAACCACAACAGCAGCACATATTGTTTTTTTAGATTATTTTTCAATTATAATATAAACAATAAAAAGAAGGGTTGAAAACAACGAAAAGATGCAACAATAAGTTGAAAAAAAAAGACTTCTAAAAGTATGAGATTTAAGCAGATATATAAAAGAAAAAAATAGAATGAATTACGGGAATTTGTGTCGTGAAGATTTAAAAATTTCTTATGACATCCGGAACTTGCCTCTAATACACGTGATATTCAAATTCAGCGGTCTTATGCGATATTGTCATGTGAGCTTAACTTGAATCAAAATCCTTTTCGCTTTTTTTCACCTTCCATTCAACCTGCAGTCTACAATTTTTTTACGATTGAAAAAGCGTTGACAACAAAAGCATCTTCAGTATTATGGCTAAGCGTAAGCGTTCAAAAAACAAAAACAATGACAAATTCAACAGTATAGAAAATGAACACGTAAGGGAGCTAGATTCTCGCTTTTCAGGCTTTGACAGACCCGGACAATCCTTGGATTATGATATGTACGACACTCAGCCACATCGGAATCATCCGACAAATTCAAGCGTTTCTTCTTTAAATACTCAAATCTTGGGCAATACAACTGGTTTGACAAGTTTGCAACTTGCACCATATAATACTCACGTAAAAAAAAAACAGAAGGTTGAAAGTACTGTAGATACTTTGGGAGATACTAACAATATTAACGAAGAGTTAGAGGATGAGAATTTAGAAGATCAGGAATATGAAAGTGATTATTACGACTATGCGGATTATTATGAAACCGAAGGCAATGAAAGCAAAAGCTCTGAATTTTCAAAGAGCTATACTTCAGGGCCGATAGACGAAGAGACCGGCCAAAGAACGGCTTTTCCAATCCCCAAGAAATACCAACTCAAGAATGTTAAAAACAATCAGCTAAATGGGCCTCCAACAAATGTTTATGAATATCTAATGCACGTAAAAACGGAAGCTGTAATTAGGCCTTCATTCGTCCACGTAGATCATATGCATCAAAATGTTAAAACAAATGATATGAATAATCTTCGTCCTTATGGTGTTCAAACCATTCATAAAAAAGAAAATAGTGATTCCATGGAGAGTAATTCTCAATTAAACAATAATTCAGAGAAAGATAATATTAAAGCTGTCCCGAATTTACAGATTGCTCCTTCAGTAAAGCTTTTGAACCTAAAACCTACAGATTCTCTACAATTACACAGAGAGTGGTTTGAAAATTTTATTTCGTCTTTTAAGATTACAAGAGAAAAAATGTCTCAATCTATGAGTACTGCCCAACCAACTTCTCCCATACCAACATCAATGTCTGAATGGAGAAATTACTTAAAAGATGTAGATGTTAAACCCACAATATCATCTCTTTCACAAATTGATCTTGAAACAAACAGAATCCTTATAAAGTACCTGATAAAACTACTATCTGCTTCAGTACCTGAGTCTATTTCTAGATGGATTTTTGCACTTTTGACCAAACTTCCAGACACGTTGGAGGCAGACGATATAGCAATGCTTAGAGAATTGGGCAAGAAATGCGTTCACATAAAATTAAATGCTAAAAAACTAAAGCATGTTATTAACAAAAGCAGTAATAATGGGGAAGAACAAGCTGACTTATCAATCAAATCTAAACCAATTGATGAACAAAATGCCAAAGTTTTACTGTGTTTAGATAGCACTGTGGCAATTGTTGCAGGTATATATGGACAATGGGACTTGATTGAGTTGATTTGATTATATATATTCGTTTGATTAATTTATTTCATTAGTCATTATCAATATTCATTAATATGGATATTATATATATAATTACACTTATAAAAAAAAGTATTTATTATTGATATGCAATACAATGCAATCTACTCAAATTATTGAGGTGGTTTTGGACCAGGACCGATTCTGTTCAATCGCTCTTCCTCACGTTTTTGTTCTTCCATCAATTCTGCTTTAGTCTTACGTTGACTCTTGGCTTGTTGAATCACTATTTTTCTTGATGATTTATAACCATCCCATTGTATTTCAGTCTTTGGACGTTTACTTGGGTATCCAGTTTCATCATGCGCACTTTCACTTCCTGCATCATTATTGCTTTCATCATGATGTAATGAGCTTGCCAATCTTTTGATATTTGCAACAACTTCAGTCTGATCAAGATTTGTGGTAGATTGACGTGATTCAGCTATAGTCTTTTGCTCCTTCCATTTGGGATCTAAAAGAGAAATACGCATGTGTTCACTATACTCAGATGATGGAACCATTTCACCAGTAACAGGTGATTGAGACATAAGTGAAATATTTTGCTGAAGAGATGATTTTTGTTTGTTTCTTCTGGAAGTTCCAGCTGCTTTAATTTTTCCTGGAGGTGGTGGAAGAACCATTTCAGGTCTATTTGCGGGTGGTGATACTGACTTTGAAAATGGTTCTGATGGACGAGGAGGTAATGATGAAACCTCTTGTTGTTGTTGTTGTTGTTGTTGTTGTTGTTGCTGTTGTTGTTGCTCTTGTAAAATTTGTAAATGTCTTTTTCTCATTCTTTCTTCTTCTTCGTCTTGGTCAAAATCGGGAGCTGCTTCTTCAATCTTTAATCGGGACATTTTCTTTTGTTCTATCGATGCAAATTCCAGCTCAGCCTTAGATTTTGGTAAAGGAAGGTTTGCCTTTTCATCAGCATTGGTAAACTTTATTGTTTCTACAACTACAAAGTCATGCCAATCTATTTGCGCGTATGCTTCTCGTTCTTTTTCAGCTTCTTCTAACGCTTTTTTATTTTCGGATTCCTGATGTGCGTTCCATTCTGCTCTGATACGTGCCTTGTTTATAATTGAGTATGGATCTTTTGTACCTGTATTTATTTTTTCCAAAATCTTTGGAGAGGGATGAATAACTTTTTTGTATTGCTCAACCAGGTGTGTAAATAATGGATAAAACGAATGAGCTGGTTTCAAAAAGTCGTATTGATAGTTTCTTGATTCGGCATGGCTCAGTGATGAAAGAAAATGTTGACCATTTCGGGCCACATACAAAGCGGTAAGCTTAATTATATCAAAATCTTGAGCACTTATAGGTGGTAAGTTATATGAAAATTCAAAAGGTTCTGGCTTTGGAGGCCCTGTTGGTTGTGCAGTAGCAACAGGTTGGCCGTTTTGTACATTGCTGTTAAGTGAAGGTCCATTTGCTTCTAATTGTTCAACACGCCACTCATAAAAAGGAAAATATGGGTCGTTTTCATATACAAAACTGAATTTTGGATTTTGTTGTTCATTTTTTCTGATTCTGTCTTCAAAATCTCTACCTCGACGCGAAACGTAACTTGCCGTTTTTTCTATCCGATTTCTAATATCTAGAGGAGGAATGGTTATGCCTTTAGGAACAGCCACACCATTAATGTATTGTTGTTTTGTTTCTGTATCATTATTTGAATCTTCATGATTTTCTGATCTTTGAGTATCCTCTGACATTTTTATTACAAACTTTTAGCGATATTTTCAATATACAGAAAGATCAAATAGTGAAGGTCTGAAATTCAAATAGTAGAAAAAAAAAAAAAAACTAAAATTAAAAGGCAGGGTAACTAATATTCCACATGAACCATTTGTTCACATGCAATTAATTTCAGATTACTCAAAGAAAAAATAAAGCAATAAATTAATTTATCCTTGTGTTTTATTCGGCCATATTTCGAGTTTTTACTCTAATCATATTTTCAATTAGACTTTAATGGCTTTATCACCTATAATTTGATTGATTGTTAGGATATATTCCTTTATTCTCTTTTTCATTTTTTTTTCTTGAATTGATTTTTAGTTTTCTCTTATAGGCACATGCGAAATGGCTATCCCAGCTTTGGACAGACTGATCCAATCAGCAGCTCAAGTTGCGTCACTTCCCCCAGATTTACTCAAGATAGCCACTTGCTTGATTCTCTCATATCCATTTTGTGCAATCTTGAAGAGATTTCCTGATGATAAAAAAAATTACAAAAGTATATTCTGTATAAGGTCAGTAGATAGGTTTGCTTCAAAATCTTGCTTAAATTTTTATCTAACAACTGTTTTACTACTCTAGTGTTTCTATTTTTTATATCGTTGGAATATTTTCATTATGGGGAGGACTTCGTACGATAATGATATCCTCCTTGGTTACGTATTATTTAACAAAGTACTTTAATTCTCCATTGATGCCATGGGCCAATTTCTTATTTCTTATGGGACATTTATTAGTCAATCATATTGAGGCTCAAGTATTCTCTGACTTGTATGATCCCAATGAGATTGATATCACTGGCACTCAAATGGTGTTGGTTATGAAGCTTTCAGCTTTTGGCTGGAATATATATGATGGAAAGTTACCAGAAAGCTCTTTATCTGAGTTTCAAAAGGATAGAGCAATTCGTCAACATCCCTCCCTCTTAGATTATTTCTCATATGTTTTTTTCTTTCCTTCCATATTGATTGGCCCCTCCTATGACTATAATGAGTATCAAAGATGGCTTGATCTGTCTATGTTTGATGTCATATCAGATGATCCAAGTAAGAAACGTAAGAAAAGGAAAATTCCCAGAAGTGGCCGTGTTTCTGCTTTGAAATGCGCTGAAGGGGTTGCTTGGATTGTTTTATGGATTCTAATCACTCCATATATATATGTTGAACAAGTTTTCACAAAAAGATTTCTTGAATACTCTTTTGCCAGAAGAATGATTTATTTTTGGATACTAGGATTCACTTACAGACTTAAATATTATGGTGCCTGGTCTATCTCTGAAGGTGCATGTATTTTGAGTGGTCTCGGGTTCAATGGAAAGGACAAGAATGGCAAATATAAATGGAACAGAGTACAGAATGTCGATCCTATTGCTTTTGAAACTGGTCAAAATACCCATGTTCTTTTAGAAGCCTGGAACATGAATACCAATAAGTGGTTAAAGAATTACGTTTACCTTAGAGTCACACCTAAAGGACGTAAGCCTGGGTTTACAAGTACGTTCATCACATTTGTAACATCTGCTTTGTGGCACGGAACTCAACCAGGATACTATTTGACTTTCGTTACTGGTGCCTTTTACCAGTCTTTGGGTAAAGCTTTTAGAAGAAAAATTCGTCCTATATTCATGGAATCAGACGGTGTTACTCCCGGCAAGAACAAGAAACTATATGACGCTGTTACATATATTGTTACACAATTAGGATTTGGCTATGCTTGTCAACCATTTGTTATTTTGAAGTTTGGCAATTCGATAAGAGCCTGGAAGACAGTCTATTTTGCAGGTCATGTTTTTATTATTATTTCAATCTTTCTTTTCAAGGGCCCTTTTCAAAAGCAAGTTTTGCATTTTCTGGAATCACATTATCCCGTTCCTATATCAGAGAGAGATAAAATCAAGATTGATTCTGCTAGATTACGTGCAATCAAAAAAGAAGTTGAGGAGTTGTCTTCCACTCCATCTCTAGGTGTTCCTTCAGCAGACTGGGATACACTTGATGAAGATTTGAAAGATGCTGTAGAAGAGTTTGAAGAGATCAAAAATGATCTTTCTCAACAGTTGGAACAAGTCAAGAGAAAAGCAAGCTTTTCTTCCCCTTCTATATCTTTATTGAAGTCAGATGATAAAGCCAATTCTGATAAAAATAAATAGACATATTTTGTTATTACTTGATTTATGATGTATTGGCGATATAATTAATTTTGACAATATTTTATTCATTTTTTGTTGGTAAAATCAGCATCTCTTGTCACTTAGAAAAAGATATGCGTTGTATGCGTACTTAGATATTAAAAATAAAAAATAAAAATGTTTTATGTACTTTTTATAGCTTATGTTTTTGGTAAGTGTTTCAAGCTCTATTATAATTTAACTTTATAAGTCTTAATAAAATGTAGTTAATTTTTATCAGAATTTAGTAGCACTTTCTTATATCTACTTTATTTAACAAATTCCGGATAATTTTTTTGTTGGTGGCTAGAACATTTATATGTATTCAAAAAATGACTTTGGCAAAAAGCAAAATATTTATCATAAATATTTTGGTTTTTGTGTTAGCTCTTGCAGCTTTCATCACCACCATTTCGCCATCACCATTTAAATCAGCGCAACTTCATTTAGAATACTTTACCAGATTTTTCCCATCAATGAAACCAAAATTGTCCTCGATTTACATACCTAAACAATACTTGTCGTCTCAAGTTGACCGAGCCCCAAAATTTTCGTATGCTATATCAACAGCTTTTCATCCAAAGTCTCGAACACAGTCCCAATCCCCTCTTTTCTTAAGAAACCGAAAAATTGCCGAGCGTAATTATTACAAGCAGCAACTGGCACAGGTTGAAAATGCCTTGAAATTAGCAAAGGGAAGCAGGCAGAATATTCAGGTGACACCACAAATGGCTATAATGCTTAGACGAAATGTTATGAAAATCGACCATGAGATTGAGCTTCTTGGGCTGGTCGAAGAACTCAATATGGACAAACCTATAGAATACTTGAAGGCTCTTAACAAAAAATCAGAAAATAAAGAAATCAACTCTATAGTTAATGATTTTGAAATTTTTGACCGAGATACTGGAGAAGACTCTTTTTTTGTGACTCCATCCTCTGGTCAACTAGCATCTAACGGTATTGCTTTTGCTGTCGCCGATGGTGTAGGGGGATGGTCTTCTCTCGGTGTAGACCCCTCAGCTGTATCCAAGGGCCTGTGTTTTTACCTTCACCAAACATTTTGTCAGTACATGCTTGGACAGTATAAGGACGCTCAAAAAGAAAAATCTTCCGCAACAAATCAACAGATTTCACTGCCTGCTCCTAAGGCACTGTTGAACACCTCATATACCAAACTTCAAGACCTCTCATCATCTGAAAATGCTGCAAGATCCGATATTGTCAAATCTAATAAAAAAGAATTTCAAAATAAATTTGCTTTTGCTGGAGGTACAACAGCATGTTTAGGCATAGTATCCAGTGCAACTGGCTCCATTCGTGGGGTCAATCTCGGAGACTCGGGAATTTCAATTTACAGGTCTGGTAAAATAGCTTTTCAAAGCAAACCCCAGGTTCATGCTTTCAACACGCCCTTTCAACTTAACATACTTCCGACAGAGTTCCAAATTATGGAAGAAAAGCATGCTAGAGAACTTTCAGGAGATGAAGAGAGAGGTGCTCGAATTCAAGACAGTCCTTTAGATGCAGATCAATTTACATATCAACTGAAGCATGGTGATGTAGTAGTTCTTTCTACAGATGGGTTTCTTGACAATGTTTTTCCTTCTAAAGCATTGGACCTTGTCACAAAACATATGCAAGAATCCGGAGATTGGATAGTCGATCCTAAAGAGGGTATTGTATCTGTTAGCCCAGAGGAAGTTAGAAGTTCAAGCAAGTTTTTATCAGATAATTCTGCTAGCTCGCTTGCAAATAAATTGACTCAACTTGCATACAACATTTCTAGAGATTCTCGTGCAAACACTCCATTCTCCAAGGAACTGAGTGAAGTAGCGAGAACACCATACACTGGTGGAAAAGAAGACGATATTACGGTGATGGTTATTTACGTAAAAAAGAACGCAGATATCAAAGATATAAAGGCATCATTGTAAAAAAATGAAAAATATTCCTGTATTTATAGAAAAATAATTTGAACAGTTAAATAAAAGCGTTTGATATTGATAAATTTAATTCATCGGCTATCCTACTTTCTACATAGTTCTAAAATGATTTACTAGTTTTGGCATAATAACTTAGATTTTTTTTTCCTGATTGAAATTAAAGCACTGATAATGATACTGTTAGTATTTGATCTTTTCTGCTAGATAATTTATTATTATTTCCTTAATACTGACTTTTAACTAATCAAATACCAAAAGTCAACCCTGTAAACGCAGTTTAAAATACTTTTTTGTGACTATTAGTGTAAACCCTAACCACATTATATATGATGAATTGTAAAGTTTCTAGCAAAAACCACCCTTTTTGAATCATGCTCACTATACTTGAAAAAACATCCAAACAACTACAATTCAAAAGAAAATTTAGCCATCATTCCACCGTAATAAAATGTCTTCAGCAATTGGTAAAATAGATAAAGTTCTTGCTAGAATTCAACAAAAGTAAGTGATAAGAGAATTTTGTAAAACTTTTTGTATTACATGCAATGGTCTAACATTTAACAATATAACTGACATTAAGAATTGACGAAGGCGACTACTATGAAGCACATCAAGCAACAAGAACCGTAGTTGCTAGATATGTTCGTACCAAAAAATATAATGAAGCTATCAAAGTACTTGGACACACAATTGGATTGCTGTCAAAAGCTGACGAAACAAGCAGTTCCTGCGACCTCATATTGTACTTGATTGACGTGTACAAGAAATCCGGCACAAGTGTATCAGAAGGCAAGGGATTGCTAGTACAATTGATCAACCAAATTGACTCAGGAAAAGAAACCCAAATGAAACAAATTGCCAATGAAGCTATTCAATGGGCTATACAATCACAGAAAGAGCTTGCTACTTCCACATCATCGGCAAACTCTAAAGCCTCGCTAGAGGCAGCCGAGCTTCATCACATTTTTGGTGCCAAGTTTGCCAAAGAATCATGTGAATTCTATGAAGCTGAACGTCACTTACTCCTGGGAACAAAAGAATCGCCAAAGGTTCTTGCTCAGATGCTCTTTACATGGGCAGTTGAACCAGGTCTTGCAGAGGACAAAGTCAGTGCTAGTCAAAAAAAGGTTTTGATTGATAACAAAAACAGACACCAGGTTGAAGAAGCTTTAGTGCTAAAAGAGACTCCAGAAACGATTGTTTCAAACTTGGGGATCTATGTTTCTCGTGGTGTCTTGCCATATTTGACTGAAGGCAACATTTATGGTGCTCGCGCTGTCCTGACTGAATTCATCAACCTTGTCAATCAAAACAGATTCCTTACTAAGTACACAAAATTCGTTGAACACTCCGTTATTGATACTCAGCTGTACATTTTTGAAAATATACCATTACTCAATTTTCTCCAACTTTTAATTCTAACATGTCAAACTCAATCAAAAGATTTGTACTTACGTTTGAAAACCAGATATAAGTCCATACTTGACGAATTAGCCGCATGGGATCCAGCTTTAACAAAAATTGAAGCATCATATTTTGGAATTCAACCTCCAGCGGCTCAAGGAAACATGTTCAATATGCTTGGATCACTCATGGGGAGTGGAGGCTTTTAATTCGAATAAATAGCTGCTGTTGACAAAAAAAAAATCTTTTTTTTTTTTTTTTTT
>CBXB010000166.1:26574-52310 GCA_000817185.1 Magnusiomyces clavatus CNRMA 12.647
TTTTTTTTTTTTTTTTTTTTTTAGAAAAAATCCAGAATTCATATTCTCTTACTATTCTCTATTTACTTTTCATCTCTGTGACTAACCAGCCAACACAACCCTCTCTTCATCACTTAAACTAAGCAACAAAAAAAAAGCAAAAACACATAATTTAAAAATGCTTCCTCGTGGTGTCATTCTCGTTTTCTGCATTCTTTTCGTTGTCGGTCTTTTCATCACTGGTCTTTCCATTAGAAAATGTATCATGAAGAGAAGAGCTGCTGCTAGAGTTGAATTCTAAAGTGCTAGTATCTCGAGCACTATGAATAAAAATAACAACAAATAAAAACTCGCTTAAAAATCATTCTCATATTCAAAAAATACCAAGAATGAGAAACTAAATCTTTTATTAGATTTTCACCCTTCTTTTTTAATTACATCTATTAATCATTCACTAATTCGTTCATCATCATTGTTTTTTAATTATGGATTGATATGTGCCTGAATTGCAAAAAAAAGGCAAACCTTTCAACCCTCTTGTTCATCTAGAGCAAAGAAAATCAACCTCAAAGACTCAGATTGCTTTTATTTTTATTTTATTTTTCATTCATATATACATATAACTGCTTCTTTTTTTGGTTGTATTTTTATGTAATAATGTTTAATTTAGTTTACTTTTTTTTTTGTGTTTGAGTAATTGATAATGATAACTTCAAACAAAATTTTCTCTATCCGTGTTTGAGATTGCGTACATAAACGTTACTCATCGATTCTTTTGGTAATTGTATTTCCAGATTTATCTTTTTTTTTTTTTTTTTTTTTTTTTTTTTTTTTTTTTTTCTAATTTTCCTCCATTTATTATAATAAGCAAACGTACAATTAATTTTGTAAATATATACCTTGCTAAATGTATCAATTTTATCTTGTAAATAAAATAAAATAAAAGTCTTCTACTTTTTCTATATCATCTTCATAAATCAAAGCTTGCTATTTTCAACATATCCATAAACATGTTCACCTATATCCTTACGATCACGTAATTTACGTCGAAGAATCTTACCAGAAGCACTTTTGGGAATCTCATTCAATACAACAATTCCTCCCCACAACTTTTTGTGTCTTGCTACTTTTGTATCAAACCATGACTTGATTTCCAAAGCAACTTGTTTTTCCGTTCGATCTCCTGAAATAACTCCCTCTTTGAGCACAACAAAGGCTCGGGGAAGCTCAGTTCCTTCATGCGGAACAACATATCCAGTCACTGCTGCATCAGCTATCAAATCATTTGTAAGCAAAATGGCCTCAAGCTCAGCTGGTGCAACTTGATGACCCTTAGACTTGATCAACTCCTTAAATCTATCAACAACATAGTACTGGCCAGTTTCATCGTAGACAACAATATCACCAGTCTTGAACCATGTCAACTCCTCGTCGGCAAATGCACTGGCAGTTGCCTCTGGGTTTTCCAAATATCCCTTCATGACATTGGGTCCTCGTAACCACAGCTCCCCTCGTGTGTGTTTCTCAGACACATCAGCACCATTCTCGTCAACAATACGCGCTTCCATTCCGGGAACCAACCATCCAATTGATGAAATATCGTACACGCGTGGGTTGAACGAAAAGGCGTGGGTGATTGGTGAAGTCTCTGTGAGACCATACGCTTGCCACACATAGCACCCAATTCGATCAACAACTTGCTGAGCCAATTCCTTAGAAAGTGGAGCAGCGCCAGAAATAACTCCCTTAAGATGCTTTTTGACCGATGGATATTTGTTGACCAATGGTGACTTGGCAAGTAAAACAGCTACTGGAGGGACTATATGCATGTAGCTGACTTTATGTAATTCAATGTTGGATAGCACGGCCTCCAGGTTGAAGGCTGCAAAAACAATTGTTTTAATTCCAATAAAGGGAAGAGTATAGATGAATTGCGAGAGTCCATAGATGTGGGACATGGGTAAAAAGGCAGTAAATACCTCTGTTGGCTTGTAAATGTCATCAAGGGCAACAAGTTGTTGTTGTACATTGGAAACCATGTTGTTATGTGTTGTAATAACACCTTTGGGTACTCCGGAGGTACCAGAAGAGAAGCAGTAGTAGGCATGATCTTCTGGACTCAATGTCTTAACAACCGGTGGCAGGAATTCTATCGTGTTTTCTCCGTTGAATCCTTTGGGAGGGGTATAGTTTGCGGGGGGTTGTAAATCTTTTATATATAAAACATGCTGCACATTGTTAGGGCCATGCGCTAGAGCTTCATCGACAGTCTTGCGACCAGCTGGAGTCGTGATGATAATCTTTGCCCTGGTCTTGTTTAGTTGATGGTGCAACTCGGATGGCAAGTACACGACATTTGCTGGCGAAACAACTGACCCTGTAGACAAAATGGCTTGATGGATTTCGGGGAGATGGATATTGTTTGGACTAAAAATGCACACAACATCTTTATATTTGAGGTTGTAGGGTGGACTGGCCAGAAGGTTGGAAAGATAGATTACAGCCAATTTAAACGACCAAGGAGTAACTATTTGGGTTTCATCTGCTGAGTCAACAATCAAAGGTGCTGAACGAGGCATAGATTGCATTCGTTTCGACGAAAGCATAAACTGGGGTAAAGCAGAGGGAACAAAGGTTATCTCCTTCCATGGTGAAGTATGAATATGTTGTCTTTGAGTCATGGCAGAGATGATATAGAAAACTTTTGAAAAAAAACTATACTAGACAAAAAAGATACAAAAATTAAAGGCTAAAAAAATAAGAAAAAAAAACAAAAACACAAAAAAAAAAAAAAAAAACAAAAAAAAAACAAAAACAAAGAGGAATAAGAACAGAAGCTATGGTTTAAATAAAGTTGAAGATCTTAATTTCCATCAACATTTTCAAACTTGCCAATTGTTGCTGTGCGGGGATGACCCCCAGGTTTCGTAGTAAACTCAACAAAACTCCGAAATTGCCGTTTTCTCAATCGATCTATTACAGGATTCTGTCATATCTTTCGGTGACGACATCTGTAACAAGAGCTTTTTTTTTATAAAACGAGATACCGAGGACAACTATTGCTTGGTATGCGGGAAACTCCTCAGCCGGAATAAAAAATGAAGATTCCTGTATTTTTGTAATAAAAATGTAATTGTAATAACTACAATAATTTTTTTTTTTTTTTTTTTTTTTTTTTTTTTTTTTTCAGCTTGGTCAATTATTTTAAACATGCTTTTTGTCTAACAAAAATATTTTAAATAATTTGTTTTAGCAAGACAACATTATAAATAATGACCTCTTTAAGACAAAGAAGAAGTGAAGCTAGAAAACAACTTCGTGAACAAACATCACGTAGACCTCAACAAGTGGAAGATTATGATGAAGCCACTCTACAAAAACGAAAAGCTGAAATTGAAATTTTAGATTTTTACATGTCAACATGTGTTGATTCAACAATTAATGTTGATGATCTGGGAAAAACAATTCAAAAAGTTAAAGGATTTTTATATGACAGAGACTACGAGGCTGCCTTTGGCACTCCAGAGCGACTAAATGCCTATGTTTATCGATGGAGCCCGTCCCGTAGTTTTTGTTATGCTCATATTTTCCAACAAACTTTAGGCAATGGTAACAATGCCAATAAGACTCAAGGCACAACTAGTAAAAATTCAAATAAGAGTTCTATTCAGTCTATAAGTATTGATGCTTCAAATGATGACAATAATAACAATATTACCAACAAGGTTTTAAGCATAGGAGGAGGAGCTTGTGGAGAAATTGTCGGTTACGGTCATTACTTAAAGCGTCTACAAGAACAACAATCGAACAAAAAAGAGCTACCGACAGATTTCCGCCAATCCATGCAAATAGATGTTATTGATATGGCTGATTGGTCTTCCATAATAAAAAAAGTTAATGAATCTTTATCTACTTCCTGGAACCTTACCCCTGAAATCTCATTTATACATGAAAGCATATTGACTATGGACTCTAAAGGTATTGTAAAACTGATACAATCTCACAATGTTATTACTATTTTCTTTACCTTGAATGAGTTGTTTCAACAAGATAAACAACAAACAATAAAGCTTTTGCAGCTTATCTCAGCTCACTCTAAAAAGGGTACAATTGTTATTTTTATTGAAAGCGCTGGCTCATACAGTGATATCCAAGTAGGCAAAAGAACTTTTAGTATACAGATGCTTATCCATTACTTAATGACATCGCCCCCCTCTGATCCTCCTTCCTGGAACATGCTTGAACAAACAGATTCTGTTTGGTATAGACACAACTTAACAAATGATGATTTAGAAGATTTTGGATTTAAACTGGAGAATATGAGATATTTTATAAGTTCCTATCAAAAAACGTAAATATACAATTATAAATAGTAAAAAAAAAAATATGTTTACATTCTTACTTATTTCCCTCTACTTCTTTTTCTACCTCTTCCTGGTCCGCCACGTCTTCCCCTTCCTCTACCTCTTCCTGAAGGTGTTCCTGATCTAGCTTCTGATTCTTCCTCAACAATAGTTGAAGAGAAATCATTTTCGTTATTTTCTGCTTGTTCTCCATTTGAGTTTACAACATTGTTGTACCATTTCTCAATCAGACTTTTGAAATGTAAAGCGTCGTTGTAAACAATTGAGTCTGATTCGTTGTACTCCATAGCATTTTCAACCATCAAAATAAGATCCTTCTTGAGACCCTCCAAGCTATTATACTTGTGATTCTTAATCTTGCTTTCAATCATTGAAATCGAAATTGGAGACTTAATTATACTGTAGTAGTCATCGTAAACATTCTTGTCAGGAAGTTCCATAAACAGCTCGCTTCTGTTGTGGTCGTCCTCGCTATCAATATCATTTAGCAATTGATTTATAATCTCCATACCATAATTCTCAATGTCTTGTTCAGGTGAAGAAGACACTTCTTCTATTGCTTGTTTCTTGGCTGGAGGTCCTTCGTCCTCTTCATCTTCATCATCCTCAACAATCTTTTTAGATTTTCTTCGTCCTCTCTTTCTTTTTCCTGTAGATGCTTCAACCTCATCAGCTATTTCGGACTTTTCTTCTTCGTCATCTGTGTTAGCTTTTGATTCTACTTTCTCGCGTCGTCTTTCTCGGCGTAATCTCTTTCTTTCAATTGCATCTTCGATAGTGTCATTGTCATTGTCCATAGCCTCCAGCCATTGTTCTTCGGTCAATCCATCATCGTAATATACTCTCTTACGTTCGCGAGCACCACGACCCAGGTTTTCTGGCTCTTGAGAATCCAAATCTTCAATCAAGTCTTCTTTCTTAAACTCTTCAGGAAGTTCCTCTTCTGAAAACAAACGAGGCTTTCCGGCTTGTGGTCCATATCCAGATGTTCTGTTGCGCTCCTCATCAATTTCTTTAAATATTCTAGCCTCATTTTCATCACGAGCAAGAATTTCGTTCAGCTCATCGTCATCAATTTCTTCCTCCTCTTGACTTTGATTTCGCTTGGCTTCTTCTGCTTCTAACAAGGATCTCAAAAATGCTTCTTGTTCCTCTGCTGTAGACTTTTGATCAAACTTACCAGCTTGAATGACCTTCCCGTCAATTTCAAGTTTGGCATGTGCTCTACTCAAAATGCTTTCTTCAACAGAGTCTTCTGTGATCAATCGTAAAATTCGTACTTCTTTAGTCTGACCAATACGATGCGCACGATCCTGGGCTTGCAAATCTTGATGTGGATTCCAATCAGTATCGTAAATAATAACTGTGTCTGCTGTCTGCAAGTTCAGCCCTAAACCACCTGCTCGAGTACTGAGCAGAAACGCAAAATAGGGAGAATCGGGTGCGTTAAAAAGCTTCAGCATAGAAGATCTTTCGTCGGCCTTTGTTCCACCATCAAGACGCAAATATTTGAGACCTCTATAACGCAAATAGTCTTCCATAATATCCATGATTTGGGTCATTTGAAAAAATATCAAAACACGATGTCCAGTGGCCTTAAACTTCGGCAAGATTCTGTCCAACAACTCAAACTTGCCTGCTACCCTCCACAAGTTATCGTTGTTAGTATGCGTCGGATTGATGAGATTTTCAGTTTCTTCAAAAACAAATGGATGATTACAAATCTTTCGAAGTTGCATGATTCTATTGTTGAGACCTTTAACACCGCTCTTAGCTTTACCAGATTTAACTTCTTCACCTCCAACAAAAATAGCTTTATATTTAAGCATATGCTGATAGAGTTTGTATTGCAATGCAGACATCTTACATTTAATGACTCTTTCGACCTTATCTGGAAGATCTTTTTCAACGTCCTTCTTAAGACGACGAAGCAAAAATGGACGAAGAACCTTGTGCAAACGTCTAATAATAAGTAAAACCTCTTCTTCGTTGAGTTCAAGTTTTTCTTGAGTACCAGTGTTAGCGAATGGCGTATTAAACCATTCATCAAAAGTCTTAACAGAGTTGAAAATCTTGGGCAAAACAAAGTTTAATAAGGCCCAGAGTTCAGGCAAGGAATTCTGAAGGGGGGTACCAGTCAAAATCAATCGATGTGAAGTAGTATAATGTTCTGTTAAAGTAACAGAAAGCTTAGAGTTTTTGTTCTTCATGCGATGACCTTCGTCAATAATCATATGAATCCATTTGATTTTACTCAAAAGGGGCCTATCTTTAATAATGTATTCGTAAGTTGTGAGCAAGACTTGAAAATCTCCAGATCTAATTGTATTTTGATGAATTCTTCTTTCATTTGGTGTACCCTTATAAACAACCTTCTTCACGCTAGGTGCCCATTTCTCAAATTCTAAAACCCAATTGGGCAAAGTACTTAAGGGAACAATGACCAAAAAAGGACCTGGCTTATGTTTCATTTCAATTAGATAAGTGATCAAAGAAATAGATTGAATCGTTTTACCGAGACCCATTTCGTCAGCCAAAATACCATTGATATTATTATTGTACAATGATACCATCCATTGAAGACCCTTGATTTGATAATCCTTAAGCTTACCACCAACAAGAATTGATGGTTGTACTTTTATTTCTTCTTTAATACGATGTGCGACTTCATAGTAGTCAGCTTTGTCAGATTCTTCATCGGATTCTTCAGCAGAAGAATTTCTGCGAGCTCTTCTAGGAGCACCTTCTTGTTGCTGAGCCTTAACACGTTGAGTCAAAGAGTCCAAGAAAGAGTTTGTTTGCTTAAGAAGGTGAGTAATACGCGTATCTTTTGTCTGGTCAAGCAATTTAATATATGCTTCTTCGTCGTTAGCCTTAAGAGCTTGTAAACGTTGTTTCGCAGTCCTTTCAGCACGTCTTTGCTCTTCTTTTTCAATGTAGCTATGGGCCTGGAGAATAGATTGGCCTAGAGCAAGTGATTTAGCAACACGACTATGTCTTTCAGCATTAATCTGATGAGCATGATTTTTGATCCCACTAATCAAACTTGATTGTCGTAATCTTTCCTTTCTTTCACGTTCTAAACGTTGTTGAGTCTCCAACTTTTCTGTGATTCTTAAGTCTTGCGAAGTATGAAGCTTGACTCTTCTATGATTACATCTAATGTTTATACTAGACGATATTGGATCTGAGAGAATAGACGAAATAAATACCAAGTGTTGTCGAAGTGATTTTTGCTTCGTCAAAAGCCTCAATGCTTTGAGTTCTATAAGAGCTCTGATCTTTAAATAATCGTTGTTGTCTGGGATATGGTCCGAAGATCTCAAAGAAATATCCTTAGTGTCTAGAGTACCCAAATTGGCAGGAAGACGCTCAAGTTGAATAATTCGTTGAGAAATCTTATTAGATATAATTTTTTCTTGCTTTTCAGGATCATTGTCCTTTGAGAATATAGTCTGATATCCACCAGAAGGAGGTATATGAGCATGTTTGACACGAGATGAAAAGTCCGTAGGATCGATGGCAACTTTCGTAAATGAAAAATCAGATTTTTTAGTGGGAAGCTTAGATTCCAGCAATAAGTCCTGGATTTCCTCGGTAAGGTCCAAACTATGAGAAAGTAGTTGGAAAGCTTTTATCTGACACTCCAGAAGCTTGACATGCTTGGGGGGTTCTAAAAAAAAAAAAGAAAAAAGAAAAGGTTAAAAAGTGACCAGTAGGTTTAGGAATAGCAAACTACTTACTTTCAATTTTTTTAGTGGCTTTGATCTTTTTAAGTTGGGCCAAACGGTTCTCATATTGAGTTTGCTGTTTGGCGCTTTTTCTGATTATATCAGAAATAGCTGCAAACTCTGGATTGTTTGTTTCGTTGGCTCCTTCATTTTTCAATGCATTCCATCTCTAGTGTGAATTGTTAGCAAATTACATGATGAGAATTTCACGTGTAAAAAAATAAAAATACGTACCAATAACATCAAATGATACTGTTCACAAGTCTCAGGATTTGCTACAGAGATTTTGTTTAAAGCTGCTGTAGGAGTTGGGGATGCCGAAACTGAAGCTCGTGCAATCTGAGGACTATTGGCCGGAATATTATTATTAACAGGTTGAGAGACAGATAATTGCTGTCCACCTGGAGGAAATGGAACAGGAGTGGCAGGGTTGCTAGGAACCTGTCCAGGTGGATATTGAGATGGCGGTTGAGTCTGGGGCGTCATGTTTTGAGTGGGTTGAGAGATATGGGGTTGAGTTTGAGCAATTGGTAAACCAGGCCTGGAAATAGTTTGTGATCTAGCCTGAGCTACAACTTGAGAATTTGCTCGAGCTTGGGCTTGCTGCGCCAGCTGTTGAGCCTGTTGCTGAGCCTGTTGCTGAGCTTGTTGCTGAGCTTGTTGTTGTGCCTGTTGTTGTGCCTGTTGCTGAGCTTGTTGTTGAGCTTGTTGTTGCTGAACCTGCGCGTGTGCTTGAGCTAAATGAAATTGTTGTTGGGCTTGAGCCTGAGACATCTGAAGTTGAATTTGATTTGATTGAGAGTTAATTTGAGAGTTTTGCTGTTGCTGAGGAGAAGGAGGCATTTGCTGAGCCATTTGGCTCATGTGTTGGGGAATGTGCTGGAGCTGTTGCTGTTGCTGTTGCTGTTGAGGTTGTTGAGGCTGTTGTTGCTGAACTTGATGCATTTGAAGCTGTTGAAACTGAGGAACCATTCCAACTGGTTGTTGGACAGGATATTGAGCTTGAATCTGAGGTTGATGTGCAAATTGTTGTGAATATTGATATTGAGGAGGAGATTGTTGTTGCTGAGGTTGTTGCGGCTGTTGCGGCTGGCCCATAGAGTAGCCACCGATCATTTGGTTCATTTATACTGAGGTATGTATAATGAAAGTAAATAAAATGATTCAAGAAATGACGAGGAAGGTTGGATAATAGCGTATGTTTAGGTTATTAGAAAAGTGTGACAGGTTTACACGTTTGCGAAATTTTTCATGCGACGCGTTTTACTTTTTAATTTTTCCACTCCTGTTGGTGGTGATGAAACTCAAACAAAAAGGGTTTGGCCGGGTAACTCGAGCGCAACCATTCCCAAGCTTGATTAATAAATCGAAATACAAAACTTTCTATTGAACACAACAATAGAGAATGCCATCAACAGCTTTTTTGTGAGTAATTAAAATTCTTATTATATCTAAAGCCTTTATACGAGAATCAAATTGACTAATGAGTCTATTTATATAGTTACGGTACGTTAATGGAACCTAAGGTTCTTGCTAAATATGCATTTGGGCTAGACGAGCTTCCTAACGACAGTGATATAGAAATCCATAATGCTGAATTGTCAGGATATAAAAAATATCAAGTAAAAGACGAGTTTTATCCAGCAATAATACCTCAAAAGGACGAGAAAGTTGTAGGAAAACTCGTTTTCAACTTGACTGATGATCATATAGCAGGATTAGACGAATACGAAGGTGATGAGTATGTCAGAAAGCCGGTATCAGTCTATGATGTTGATGGGAAAAGATATGTACAGGCAGAGTGCTATATATGGATCGATAAAATAGATCGTTTGATAGAATGCTAAATAATCGAGTGTAGACAAAATATAATCAGAGTTTAAAAGTTAGTCATGCTTTTGAATCAAAAACAATTTCAATGTACGCTTGACTGCAATAGCGCTTCTGGAGGTATTTTGGAAGCCGATTGTTCTGAAATTTTGACTTGATGCGCGTCATTCGATATAAGCTTTTGAAGAGCCAAAGCCGTCGATATACGTTCTCTAGATTGACTATCTGATGACTTCATTTGTTCTTTAATGAATGGTAAAAGTAAGCTACTCATTGTTTTAGCCTCTTCTGCACATTCAGACCTATAAAGAATGCCTGTGACATCGGACATAATAACTAAAATATTAACTGTATGCTTCTTGCGTTGTAGTATAGTAACGGCCTTATTAATGGCCTTTTTGAGCTCTGCTGTTATTTTTGAAGTTGGGAGTAGTGAATATACATGTAAACACTTGTAAACAGTATAGTTAAACTCGTCGCTTCGAGCTTTATAGTAGTTTGAGCCAATTTCCGAAATTTGGGGCAAATATCTATTAATGACAAAGCACTGACTCCAGAGCTTAAAAATAGGTAAATTATCATATTTTGAGCTAGAAAGATCATCGTTTTTCCATTTTTCAAAAGTGTTCAATAGCAAATCGTCTCTGTTGAATGCTTTCAGAGCTTGCATAAGACCTTTCATCGAATCTTTGGTCAAAAGATCATTTTCTAAAGCTGGAAGCCATATAGAATCATATAGGTCTATAATTATAGACTTTGCCTGATCGAACTCTTTCAATTTCCAATATTTATTCGATATTTGAAGTCTGATATAGTGGGAGGTTGATATAGGCCATTTGTTGGGATATCCGCTTCCAAAAAGTAGTTTATTAACCGTAGATACATCTGTGAATTTGGGGTGACGTATAGTTTCCAATACTGTGTCGACTGATAGTGTGTTTGTATAAAAAAGTTCTGTGAAATACTCCAATAAAGTGTTATTTGATGTGCACTCTGAAATCAGTTTCAGCTTTTGTTTCTCATTCTGAGAAGATATTGAATGTCTCTCAGGACCAATTGTCAAAGTATTTAGCCCAGTAAATAGATCAATAAAATGATCATTTACAGGAGCAATACTAGATTTTTCTTTCAGTTGTTTAATAAGCTGTCTATTTAAAGACTCGGTGAGGTTTTGCTGATCTTTTGGTGTCATTGGAAGCGGTTCATGAATATATTCTGTAAACCTGTCTACCCAGCCTGTTTTTGGAGTACTAGTTGCTGCGGGGTTCGCATTATTTGTAAGATTGGACTTAACATTGCTGTACTTAGAATTAGCATTTAAAGGATACTTGATATTTCTGAGGAGATCAAGTATCAGAGATTTATTTCGTACTGAACTAGGTTTCATGATTATTGTTTTCTTTGTAGTTTGTTGAAGGTAGAAAAAAGAGTATCAGCTGGTTTTAAATTTTTAAGTCATATTTTCTCATGTTTCTAGTGTGTTGGTCACGTGAAATACAAGATTATACATCATTAATATAAATGTTGCTATTTGTTCTTCAAAGGCCTCTTAACACTTTGATAAGTTCAATTTTCATTTAATCAGCAGAAAAAAAAAAACAATTAAAACTTCAGCAGTAACCATGCCGACTACACTCTCAAGTAGTCACTGGCTTTCAGCCATGGAATATATTCACTCTTCCTCCTTGTCCATAGAAGATCAAACAGATATTAATATGGACGTAGAAGATGAAGACCCCCCACCAAAGTTTTGGGGACACAATGACCCGTCTGCTCTGGTCTATCCTCAAGATCTTGAAAACGTAAACCTTCCTTATCAATCATCAGAACACAAACAGCGAATAGTTGCTCATCGGATTAACTCGACTGCTGTTTACCAGGAAATCACAGAAAGATTAAACCCAAAACCTCTGCTATATAATGCAGATTCATACGCTGACAAACTAACAGCCACGGAAGGATTTCTTATAAAATACTATGTTGATGTTCTAGGACAAACTATGAATTTATATGCTGCAGATTCTTTTGTAAGTTTTATTTTGTTTCTAATAACATTTGTAATTTATTAACTAACATTCTGCAGTATACTCATGTAATACCCTCCATTGCACTAAAAGAGCGGGTTGTGCTGGACACAATCTGCGCTTTGAGTGCATTAAGTCTTCTTATGAGAAATCCAGGAACAGTATGCCCTGATACGCCAGATTTGTATCGAGATCGTGCTGAAAATGCTATAATTGCCAACATTGAAAGCTCGGATTATGATCGTAGATTGTTGCATTTGCTCTGTTTTACTAAACTAATTTTATTTGACATGGTATCAAAAGATGCCGATTATTTGGCTAATAAACTTTCATACTCATACAAAGCTCTGAAAGAATTATCATACCAAAGACCATCTCGTGCTGAGAATGACAATAGAACTTATGATTTGTTTACTATTACTTCTGGTTTGTCGTTTACCACCGATATTATTTACAACAGTAGAGAGGGGACATGCACGTACTGGGAACCAGACCTTATGAAAAAAATTTTAATAGATGACAAAGTTCCTTGGATGTATACCAATGAATGGTGGATTCGCAAGGTTTTTGTTTTAATAGCTCGATTGCAAGAGTTTGCAAACAAACAATCAGCACCAACGCTCGAGGAATATCAAAGCAATAGCCGATTTAAAGAATGGGAAAAGATATATAGTGAAATCATTGCCTATGGTCATGACCTTCCACAAACACTTCGAGCTTATGCTGTTACCGAACGAGGTGAGCATTTTAATTTTCCAAATGTTCATGTATTTGGAGAATATGCCTTGATGACAAACGTTTTGTTTCACTCTGCCATAATATGTGCTAAACATTTACGACCAGATATGACTGAGGCAGAAAGAAAAACAGTTCCTTCAGGCTCAATTTATCATGCATACAAAATCCTCAGCTTGCTAAGCTGTTGTCAAAAACCGTGAGTATATTTTTGAAGATTTTACGAGGTATTTATGTCAAACTAACTATAATATTGTAGAACATTGTGGATAGCAATATTCTGGGCTCACCGGATGGCAGCCATATGCCTAGAAGATCCCCATGAGCGCGAAAAAACCCTTGATTTGAGCCGTCAATACGAATGGAGATCTGGATACATGTTTGGTAGGCATGTGAAAATGATTAAGACGCGGTGGAATGAAATGGATGAATACAAAAGGCAGCATTCAGAAAATTAAAGAACCCATGATATTTATATAGGATTATTAAACAAAAAGGTTGTAATTATAGAGCAGTCCCTCTTTCAATAGATTCTCGAATTTCAGCTGTATACTATAGTACAGAAAAAATAATGTTAGGCTTAGATAAGAAAATTGATTAGAAAAAAGCATATATCAATCTTACCTTGTCATAATGTCTCGACAATTTTTCGTTGAATTGTTTGTTCTTTTCGTTGACTAAAAATAATAAATGTGTTAGAATGGGTTGCAATGGAATCAACGAATAAAAGATACTTACTGTATGAAACCAGCTGGTCGTCGTCGTTTTTCTTTCTTCTTTTCATTCTTTGTTGATCACTACGAGAAAAAATCAATTATGGTTAATATAGGCTTCAAATGGAAAATTAAAATTAATCATACCCTTTGTGTAGTTGATTTACCAGTCTGTCGACAGCTTCTTTTGATGGACCAGAATGGATCGGACTGCTATTTGTCAGAGATCCTGTACTATCGTAAGCAATTATATTACCATCTTCATCCTCTATTAACGTTGCATTTTCTTTGATAAGCTCCATTTTCTTTTTGCGATAAGTATCTAAATCAATCTGCGAATCCTTTAAATCTTTTAAATATGCTCTTTCAGCAGCTGTAGAATAATCAGAAAACTTAGAGGTTTCAATTCGTTCCTTTTTGGCTTTCATTTTTTCGTCCCATTTTTCTGATTCTTCAATAGTCCAATCCCATGCTTGTCTTCGGTCAAAATCCTCACCTTTTTCTTCGAGTTCAAGCTTTGTAAGTTCTTGCTCCGCCTTTTCCTTTTTACGCTCTAGATTGGCAAGCAGCTTGTGGTCTGTTCGCTTCTTAGTATATTCTTGATGAACTTCTTTTCGGTTGTCTTGAATAGATTCATTCTGAAAATAGTTAATAAACATGTTAGTAAGTTTGAATATCATCATACACTTATTATCGACTTCTTACCTTTCTTTTTCTCAACTCTTTTAGTTTTTGTAACCGGTCTTGAGTAGAAGAAAATCGTTGTGATTCAGTCGCCTCAGGGCTCAAGCTATTTTCAGTTTTATTATTTTCTTTAGCTGAAGCTTTAGACTTTAATTCTTTTGGAGACATTTTTATCAAATAATTCACTAATGTTCGTGATTAGATATTGGATGTAGTTTGTGAAAAGAGAGGCAAAAGCTGTAATATGAAATTATTTTATTACGTAATAATTGTAACAACGTGTGACAAAAAAAGAATTTTGAACTTTTTTTTTTCAAACATCATATAATTAACAATGGAAAAGATCGATAATATATTCAAGGTATGAATCAATTATAATTATTATATGACTTCATATTAACATATAAACTGACTCTTTTTTAGAAAGCTGACTTTAGGCAAGGTAAAAAAAGGCCATTCTCGGGTGAAGATGACCAAAGTTCTGCAAAAAAGGTTTCTTTTCAAGAAAAACAACACGACAAATATGAAGGGCTAAATAAACGCGAAAGAGAAATTCAACAGTACATTGACAGTAAGGAAGGAAAAAAGAAAACTGAAGGTCCAGAAATATATGATAGCAGGTTTCTTACAAAATTATTAGTTCAGTTTGAGAAGGCTGTAAACAAAAACATTGAACTCCGCCTTGAATATGTGGATGAACCTGAAAAGTAAGTAAATAATAATATGCCATAATTGAGCGTTTACTAACTATTTTAAGCAGATTTTTTAAGTCCGAAGAAGCGCTTTATGAAGCTATTAAAGAGTTATCCATTATTAGTGAGACCGATTTGTATGATGATCTACGACGTTCTGGCTCTGTTGACACCATGTTATCCATGCTGACACATGAAAATATATCAATTGCAATCCAAATGATACAAATTATGTGCGAACTTTTTGATCCTGAAAACAGTTGTGGGGTTGATGCCATGAAAAAATTAGCGGGTGCTTTTATCAAAGAGGGATTGAGTAGTCAGTTAAAAGACTTCTTTATGGCATCTGAGCATGAAAAATATGAAGGATACTCTGACGCATTATCCTTAGTTTTAGCTATTCTAAAGATAGATGTGAATTACGGGCTTCAGCTTTTAGACGACACAAATATCATAAGCTGGTCATCAGAACGATTGATTAATGCCGATGAAAAAGATGATGAGAACAAAGTCCCTGACTCTGCCAAATATGAATTTGCAGAGTTCTTAGCAGAAATATTTATTTTAGAACCTCAAACTATTCTAAGGTTTTCAGATAAAGAGATCGAAATGCTTTTAATTGAGCTGTCCGCTTTAAGAACAACGATTCCCAGGCCATCTAGTGATGAAGAAGGTTATTTTAAAGATATTTTTGACATTTTTATGTCCTCAATAAAATTCCCTTGGGTTAATCAAGGATTTTTAAATAACGAAGGAGTTGAATTGTTTTTGATGTTACTTTCGTTAAAAGAGCAGGAAACTTGGGTAAAAAAGAATGTTTTAAAAGTATTATCAGAAAGTGCTAGAGGATACGGAGGTATCAATAAAGATGTATGCATCACTTTAGTTGAAAGCGGTGGAATTAAAACTATTTTCTCTTTTTTGAAAAAGGTGAGTCTTGTTTCGTTTCTATTTTGAATTTTATTACTAACATGTTATTGTATTTACAGAAATCGTCATTGACTTGGGAAGTTTTACCTATTATTTCATCTATGCTTCAATGGCTCGAACTTGGTTCTAGAGAAAGAGACAGGTTAACAGCAAAGTTTTCTGAGAAAGATTCTGAACCTGTAAAGAGACTAATCAAGATAAGAGAAGGGTTATTGAAAAACGATGATGAAGATGTCACAGATCGTTTGCTACAAATTGACATAATATTATCTTGGTTGGTGATAGAGTTTAAAGACTTTAAACTTTTGATATCCAAAAAATTAGATATAAATGAGTTGAAAACGGATTTGGAAGAATATGTCAACTTTTTACAGCCTGAAAATGAAACCGAAAAACTGGTTGATCTCCCTATTTATACAAACAAAGATCCATTTGGGAAAAACAATACAGTTGATAAGTTTAATAATGAAGTGAACAAAACCACTTTGGACATGCTTGAAACATTGGTTGGTCAATTGTCGGAAAACAACTAAATAGAATGTAATATATTTAATAAGATTGATTTTGATTTCCATCAATTTTCATTTGCTATTTGAATTACAATATCATAAATATTTTTTCAACCTTTTCAGCATCTCTTATAATTCCCATTCTCAAGTCATTAAAGTCAAAAGCAAGGTTTTTTCTCTAATATAATTGACTATTTTAAACTATTAGTGATACAGTATATAAAAATAGATAATGTTAAAAAATATTTTAAAACCTAAATTATTTATTACAAATATTTAATTTTTTATTTTTATATTTTTTGACGATTTTATTGATTTAAAATATTTTTTTCAACATGGATGATTTATTTTCTAAAATTAAAAAAGAAGGGGTCATCCCGGGTTTGATCCGGGGTCACCTGCAATTACAACTTAAAAGTTGTAGAGCTTCCAGTATTTAAACCCGAAGCAGGCATACTACCACTATACTAATGACCCATAATTTTCGCTTTTTTTGCTCCCTGACCAATATATAATCTACTTATAGAACGGCTTTTAATTTTTTTTTTTTAGACAAATATAAACTCACAAAACACATATTAGGATGCTTCTCGAATTTTTTAACAATATCAAACTGAGAGTTTTGTAATTTTTTAATATTTTATTAAAAAATTGCTTCCCAATAACAATGTCACTTTTAATCTTTCAATATTTCAATTGCATAGCAACTTTTTATTTTTGTATTTTCTGTAACTATGTACAAACAACTTTTTTAATAGTAGAAAAAAGACAAAGCATAGAAGTAACAAATGTAAAATTAAAAAAATGAATAATCATCTTTTTTATTTTGAATAAATATGCGGATATCTAAATTTTATAAACAAAATTGAACGAAGTAATAATCAAGCATTAATCCAATTTTCTGTAATCAGCTATGTTATTCTTGATATGGACATTTGGTTGCTACAACTTTCTTCGTTCTTATCATTTTTAGTAGTTTTGCTTCCACTAGAAGAATGGCGAGAGCTGTGAAAATGTCTTTTGTTAATTCCAGAGGAGGGATTCAAATACACCGATGGAGGTACATCCAAAACACTACCACTGGAAATATTATTATTTTTTGTTTCGGTTGTGGCGGAAGAAGAGGAGCCAAGTGATGAAGGGTCTTGATGAGCCGAATTTGGCTTTGCTTTTTCACAAAGTCTTTGCAATAAATCGTATCTATCGAAAAGACCATCCCAATCAGACCAATCACCAGAAAATGCATTTGTATTGTCAGTCGTATTTTCAAAATAATTGGCCGTAAGTGGAAGTGGATAATATTTCATATCAGGATATAGATATTTGTTAGTTTTGAAATTTAATTTTGAACTTTGGCTATCTTCTTCTTTTCTTTTTTTATAAGATGGAATATTGTATTCATCAACAATATCATCTTTTAAAAAAAACGCAGAGTCACCATTGTTAGAAAAGGTGGATCTCTTTAGTGAAGCTGTTGAAGAAACAGAAGAAGAGCGCTTGGAAGGCAATTCAGCAGCTGATTGTAGCGATGGAGATGGAGATGGCGATGGAGGTTCAACTTTGATAAAAACACATTGATTCATTTCATCATCAATTGCTTGATGAGCAGCATGAACTGTATTTTTTTTTGAAGTGTCTTCAGTGTTCAAATGAAACTTGGAAAATAGAGTAGAATCTGAAGAAGTGTTAGAGAAAGCCCTCGCACTTGATGGATCGTTGTCACTAGGTTTGTTTATTATAGGAATTGATTTTGATGAAGCTTGTGTATTGATAATAGCATTAGTGGTGGCATTTTTATTGGTTATCATTCCAGGATTACTTTTAAAAGGAAAAATCCATTCGTGAATATCCATAGATTGAAGATCAGTTGATAAAATAGTTAAAATCACAGGATCATTTAAAGGCTTATAGGTTTTTTTATCTTTTCTCGCTTCATCCCTATGTCGAGGGTCGGATTCAGCCTCGTCATTGGATGAATAAGTGCAAGATAAAACGTCTTGTGAAGTTAGAGAGCTTAATGAAAATCTTTTGCAGAGGTACAAGATCAAACCATCAATGTATAAACCATATTTGTTGTATAGAGAATTAACAAGAGAAAGATTCCTCAAAAACCGCAAAAACATAGAAGAATATTTACGATCTTGATAACATATAGCAAGTAGAGTACATTGCCAAATATGATGAGGAATTGGATCAGGCAACAATCGAGAAAGTTCTCGGTAAGAAATGTCATCGATATCTTTTTTGTCAAAATTTTTATTGGACAAGAAATGACTTTTTTTCAAAGACTTTAAAACCTTCAAAACATAATTTCCCACAACCTTTGCGTTTTTATAAGATAATTCAATGCTTTTTTGAACACTTTTAGACACATTGGAGCCATCAGAGTTGTGAATAGGACAGAAATTTAATCTCAGTAAGTTATGTTGAGTATATTTGAGATAAATTACCGTGATAAACAACTGTACGGAAAATGAATCTTCATTTATTTTTTTTGTCTCATAGGATTCATCTTCTTCATCACGCTCAAGCTGCTCAACTATATTTTGAGGAAGAAGACTTCGAAAAAAATCAAAATATGAGTTAAAGGTTTCCATTGACTGGCTAAAAAAGGAATTTTGTGAATTAACAATACTAATTGTAACATCCATTGCACGAAGAGCATGCACCTTCAAGTTAGAGAACCACAAATCTAAATTAGTTGTACTTTTGTCCAAGTCCCCATTAACATACTCCAAATTTCCAATGCCAGGGCTAGTATTTAATAAAGATTGAGAAAAAAACAGCTTTAGTAACCGCACTCTTTTGCTCCGATATTCAGACAAAGGAGAATAACAAATGTGTGACAAGTGAAATAATGAATCACTAATAAATGGAGATTTACCATATCGAAGACTCTGAACCCGATCAAAAACAAATAGAGACCACCATAGTTTCAAGTTAAACTTTGTCTTCAAAGTATTTTCGGAAAAAGGGGACGATATTTGTCTAGCCACGTGAATAGAGTTTTCAAGCCATATTAGGCTTGCCTCCTTGATATTGACCTTTAAATAGAATAATGAAAGAAACAAAGAGGTAATAACCATGTCGTTGTTATATGCTAGCCTCAATCGAGACTTATTTTTAGAGAGAAAGTGATAAGAGGGGGTTCTGGGTATTAGCTGACTAGCAATGTTTGCAAACAACATGGCTTGCTTGTTTATCTTAATTTCAGGAGATATATTATCATTAACACCTAGAGCCATAAATGCAAAAAAAATTCCAACCCAAGTTTCTGAAGGTAAATAGGAACAATATTCTATCTCAACAGTATCTTTTTCCTCATCACTATTGAGCCTAGTGGTTTTCCAATTTAATGTTTCAATCTTGTCTATTAAATAGTCCCAAACTTCATATGCATGCCAAAATTGTAACGAATCATAACAGTTTAGCAATAATAGTTTAATTATGTGTTTTGGGGGTAGAAATTCGTGTAGTTTTGTAAGATTGATTAGATTTTGAGCTTTAATTAAAGATGAGACATCCAGTGAATGCAAATGACTATCATCAACAAGCGATTTAGAAAATGAACAGCCCCTGGGAGGATCAAATACTTGGTTGAATTCTTCCATGAATGCTAAAGCTGCTTGCCTACAATATTCATTTTGAAGCGCAGTGTCATTACCAAAACTAGCCCTTCTTTTTGAGCTGACAAAATTAGTAGACGGTGGTATCGGCAAGCTGGAGACCCCACTAAATGAAGATTGGCGACTATTTGCATGACCAGTTCTGTCATCAAAGGGTTTGAAATAGGGGGAAGAAGCGCAAGAAGACGTATTTTCAACATCAGAATCTCGACGAGATCTCAGCCGAGATGGAAATTTTATGCTTAACTCTTCAACGTTTATGTTTCCTCCAGCATAATCCTTCATGCCAAAGCTATTATTGAGATGACTTGGTACTGGAATATTTGCAGATTCTAAAATCTTTTGGTACTCCAGTAATTTTGTTTTCAAGTCAGTTACGTTTTTTTCTAAATCCTTAACAGTTTTGGTTGAATTGTTAGACATATTTGACACCACTCTTTTGCTTGAATCTTTTGTGAATCGACACTTGATTTGGCGTTGAATGCATTCGGTGCATGCATTGTTATCAGTTGCATCACATTTTACTTTACGTTCTCTACATGAATCACAAGACGGGTCCTTTCGCCTTTGTCTGGACTTTTTAGTAGCTCCGCCTGATGGAGACTTTAGCAATTGAGGTTTAGGGCTGACTGGTTGTGAAGAAAGAAGAGGTGAAGTAGATGTTGATCCATGATAATTGGGCTGTGGTTCGGGAGAAAGGTGATCATAAGAGGCAGGAGAAAGTGCGCTTGAGCAAGTCGAGAGGTTGCTATTCGATGAGTTTCTACGAATTTTATAATGAGAAGGGTATAAATAGTTTTCACTGTTATTATTATTAGAACTCGTAATAGGATTTGGAGAGTGTAAAGGAGATTCTGAGTTTGGATTCTGAGGGGATGTGATGTGTAGAGTTGGAGGTTGCGGAGATGGCGTTCTTAAGCGACTTGGTTTATCATTTATATGGGACAAATTAGTTTGATATAAAGATGATATTGTGATTGACGGCAGTCCATCTGATACTTTGTCATTTTTTTGAAAACTGCTTGCAGAATTGTTTAAAGATATACTATTATTTGATGAATTTGAATATGCATAAGTGGCTGGGGATGTAATGGTATATGATTTTTTCAATGGCTCTCGGGCGGATAGAGGTACTGAGCCTTGTGTTGATCTAATGAGTGGAAAAAAAAAAAAAAAAAAAAAAAAAAAAAAAAAAAAAAAATTAGTTATTTTTCAAATGTTTTTATAGATATAAAATTTAATAATCTTACCTATAATCAGATATTGGAGAGCCTGAATTAGTGGCTAAATTTTTAGACGATTTTGTGCTGCTGCTTGTATTCATGTCAAAAGGTTCTGAAGTGACAGACAGAAGCGGGACTTGTGTTTGTTTGTTATTATTTCCGATATTTGGTTTTTCTAATGGTAATGCAGGTAATGTTGATGCATGGCGAATTGGAATGGGATTTGCTGATGGATAGGATACAGATGATGGAAAATTGGAATTCGTATATGTTTCTAAAGTATAGTTTAAAGGGCTGTTTATCTGAATAGGAGGCAAATGTGAAAAAGAATGAATATGTTGTGAAGATTTCTGACTGTTGGTGTTTGTATTGTTGCTAGTGCCAAAACTTTGAGATTCCTGTATAGAAGATATCGGAGGTAAATGAACAGGATTAAGCCGATTAGATGATGATGGTGATGATGATGAAAATAGTTGATTGTTGTTCTTCTTGTCCATCGTTAATAATTAAAAGTTCTATGAATGAGTTTTAGTTTCAAATATTATTAAAATTGTTTGTGGCATAGGTACCAAAAACAGTGAAAAATGGGTATAAATTGATTACTTTGAGGTTGAACTATTTGTTATGTTTCTTGTATACAAAAGATGGAGTTTTAAAAATTATAAATAGAACAATCGATATAACTAATTCATTCTTTTCTTTTAAAAAACTAAAATAGATTTATAGCGCATTTCAGTTTGCGACCTTGGAAAATTAAAAATAAAAATAAAAGGAAGACACAAGTTCCGATGTCGACTAAAGCTGGATGAATTTGGCTAAAGACAAAGCTTGCAATGCTGAAAGAATCTTGTTGTTTGTCTTTCTTGTTTGAGAGAGAAAAGGAGGGGTAAAAAGCCTTCAGAACTGAAAACTAAACGCCCGTCTTTTTTTACATATATCGAAAAACAAATATACTTGATGGTGGTGTACTAGTCAATATTAAATACTGGTTGGTAAAAGCAAGAAAAGGTTTTGAAAAGGTGGTGGTGTTTTTTACAAATTTTACAATATAACGCCCATGTTTATGGGGATTGGCAGAGATGGCAAAATACTCTTAAAAATCTTTGCATTATTATTGAAATGGGGTGGATAACTTGCGAGATGTCATAGTAGACTACGCGTGCTTATGTTATGGTTATGTAATGTCAAAAGGGCAGTTATCAGCATCTGACTTTAGGGGAGGGAGAAGCACAATCATGGCTGTGCTAATAAAAATTTTAGTTTTTTAAGTAACTACAAAATTTTCATACATCATATATTAAAAAAAGATTAAAAAGGCACTAGGTCCTGTTTATAGTAGCCAATCATCTATCTTCTTCTAGGCCTGGCTTTCTTGGCCCTTCTTCTTCGGGTACTATCTCCGCCAGAAGAAGAAGAGACAGGTGCTTGAGTTGGCGACGTTTCTCCCTCAGTCGTTGTGTGATTATCTTCTTCAAAAGCCTCCTTGAGTGCTTGCTTTACAGCATCTTGGATTATATTCGAAAGTTCTTCGGATGAAAGATAAACCCCCTTCGTAGAAGAGGTGGAAGAGGAAACAGTTCCAGAAACAGATTCTTCATTTTTTTGGCTGCGCTGGTTATCACTGTGTTTGTAAGACTTTGCGTTATCTTTAGATGATCTAAGCTTACTAACTTCTTTTTTAATGGTGGACAACTCTTTAACCAACCAATAGTTAGACCATCCAGCACCACTACGATCTCCAAATTCGATCTTTGGAGCATTTTTCAAAACTTCTCGTTGCCATCTTTTTTCATCAATTTGAAATTCTGGGTCACCCTGTTCAATCGCCTTGTTCATTTGTTCTAATTCTGCGCTAGTTTCATTTGTGATATTGTTTCTCAATTGTTGAGCACGCTTGCTTTGTTTGATTCTTCTTTTGATAGCTTTTGAAGCTTCATCATCGCTTGAGCTAGAATCGCTATCAATCTGTATAATGTTGGTTTGGTAGCCGTCTAATAAGTCCCATTCTTCATCTCTCTCGTTGGCATCATCATCGAGACCTTTCATTCTGTTGTATTGGACTCTTCTGGCAGTTAAAACTTCCAAGTATGAAGTGACCAAAAGAATGGGCCAGTAGAAGATGTACATAACTCTGTGATTAATGACATGGAAAGTCTCTGGAGCAACCCAAGATCCAAATGGGATTCTTACTAAAAAGATTTCGATCATGTTTAAAGGTGGGACGTAAACATACGAATCAGGAGCTCTAATAAACCTTAAAGTTTTTCTTGCAATGACTGCCAAATATTCATCATTAGCATTGTCGTAGATTCTGCTGTAAGCAGAGCCAAACAATGCAATCAAGATGTTCAAGAGGAGAGTGGTAATCAAGAATGCAAATACATAGTATAAGATTTGGCCATAAGGACTTGCCAATCCGTTAAATGCCTCGAAATCAGGAGAGGCCATAATTGTCATAAGCATAGTGTTGATTGTATTTTTAAGAAAATTAATATTTCCATCCGTAGAGTCCAAAGCAACAAATGCCTGTAGAAATCCAATACAGATTATGGCCAACAATACAAAAAATATAACACTTTCATTAATCATTTCGGTTAAAATAACCAACATAACACCGAAAAATTGGAGAGACTCCAAGTACAGAATGATACGGAGCCAGACGAATGGAGCACAGCATGCTAGAAGTTTATAAGCTATCATTAAGCAAACTTGCCTAGCATGAGAGTCGGGTGAATGTCCAAGAGCATTAATTCTAAAAACAAACGAGACAGAAACTAGAAAATACATGGTATCGTTGAAAATGGTCCAGAAACCGAGATAACTGAGACCAACATGGTAAAACTTGGTCAAGTCATCAATTATACCACCCAAGGTGAAGACCAAAAACAAAGCTTCAGTGGTATCAAAGTCGCCTCCCTTTTGTAAAGTGTTAATAGTAAAGGTATATAATATAAGGTATAAAAAGCAGAAAAACAATTGAACATAGTTTTGATATTTAGGAGTTTTGAGACGATCAGGATCAAAATGGGAGGAAAAACTTAAATCACCGAGTTTGTCATAGAAAATGTATTCATTGGGGTCCATGGAATCTTGAACAATCCAACCTCTCCATAACCATTTGATACATCTTTGGTAGCCAGCCGTAGATATAATGGTAGTGGAATGAAGGTCTACGGCTAACTCCAAGGCGTTTATGGGTTCAGCATCTTCACCGTGCAAAGTGATTGAGTAACGTTTGCACAACATGTTTTTAAACAAATGCCTTTCATCATCTTCAGACTCAATAATACGTTGAGCAATAGCTTCAGCAGCTGCAGCACGAAGAGAGTAGATTCCAGCATCAAAAAGTTCTTCTTCACCGCATTCATCGTACCATCTCTTGACCGTTAAAAGAACAAATAAAAGACTGGCTTGATACATTCTAGATGAAGTATTGCGTTTACCATTGCCTTTACCGCCAGCAGCCTCTTTAACAAGCTCAATTACTCGTTGGGTGATAATGGGGGAGTCTGGACGAGTAACAGCCTTTTCATCGAACTGAATAGGTATAATAATATCAATTAATTCTTTTACTCTAAGGGCAATTTTCAAAACATGTTTGGGACTAGGTTTACTATCGGCATACCCATAATTATCAAGGGGTTCTGTAGATGGTAGTAATGGTTCAGTTTCCATTGTAAACCTTTCAACTAGAAGTATCGAATAAAAAAAGAAAGGATACTGAAAAGGATCAAGCAACTAGAGAGCTTTTCTGAAATATCTTAAAAAACATAAGAAGAAAAAAAAAGGGGTATACTATAAAATGTATGGTAATTTTTTTAATATTTTTTTGTACATCACGATTTCAGCCATTGTATGCAAGACAAAACTTTATCGTTACAGTAACACCGACTGTGGAGATGTTGTCTGTAACTTAAATTGTGGATCGTGGATATTCACGTGATGTGGTTAACTATATTTTTATATATTACAGAAATTGCCAAACATGTTACAGAACTTTTTTGTCACAGATTTATTTTGCATGTGATCTCGGAGTGTTTAACAAACAAGATAGATTTCGGCGCCAACAGCGGTGGTGTTTGTGGGTTACATAATCCTTAGCTTAAATAAAAGCTTGTTACTGTACACTGAGTCAAATTATAAATTAACTCTTTGTGATTGGACAATCGTGATTTGCAACCAATTTGAGCCTTGACTCAACGTATTGAAATTTTCAAATTTGAATCAAATGAATCAAGTAAAAAGATCATCAAAGGGTGCAAACTTCCTATTTAAATGTTTTTGACTGTTAGTATAATGGTGTTGATTGCGTCGTAAAAATGTAATAAATGTTTGCAGAGAAATGGCAGAAAGCATCCGTTACCTAGGCGGTAAAAGATCAATACCCGAGGTTTGGCCGTTTTTAGGGTACACACCTCCAACAGCCAGATTCTATACCTTCAATAGATCTTGTGGAATGCCTATAATTTCTCTCTCATTCAACCCCCCAAATCAGAAACAGAACGGGAAAATCATGGAGAGAGGAGAAAAAAACCTATCTAACTTTTTTATCATTGTGACGGTAGGGTCAGGCACCAAGACTTTTTTTACTGTCGTTCAATATTAGTACAAATCATAATTGCTGAATTATAAATAAACGACCACTTCCTGTATTTTTTTTTTTCAACTAGATCGGAAGAGCACACGTCTGAACTCC
>CBXB010000169.1:47686-61294 GCA_000817185.1 Magnusiomyces clavatus CNRMA 12.647
CCTTTTTTTTTTTTTTTTTTTTTTTTCTATTTTGACAATTTATACAAAAACCTATCATTACATCATAAATAAAATGTCTGACGCTGAGACTATTGCTCAACAGGCTAGAAGAGCTTCAAATATTCTTAAAACTTTGTCAAATGAACAAAGAAGCAACGCCTTACAGAAAATCCATGACTACTTACGAGACTCCAAGGATGAAATTTTGGCGGCCAACAAATTAGATTTAGAAGCCGCTGGTGAATCAAACATTTCTCAATCTCTTGTTAAAAGACTTGACTTGACAAAGGGCGATAAATATGACACAATGCTACAAGGCGTTTTAGATGTCGCCGCTCTTGAAGATCCAGTAGGTAAAATCACTTTGGCAACAAAATTGGACGAAGGTTTAGACCTTTATAGAGTTACTGCTCCCGTCGGAGTCTTGCTTGTTATTTTCGAGTCTAGACCAGAAGTCATTGCAAATATATCAGCTTTAGCCTTAAAATCTGGCAATGCTGCAATTCTAAAGGGTGGTAAGGAGTCCACAAACACTTTTAAGGCTATGGCCAAAGCTGTGGCACAAGCTCTAGCATCAACTGGAGTTGTTCCTGAACATGGAATCCAGTTGATTACTACTCGTGAAGAAGTTGGCGAATTGTTAAAGCAAGATCAATATATTGACTTAGTTATTCCAAGAGGCTCTAATCAGCTTGTACGTAACATCAAGGACAACACAAAGATTCCAGTTCTTGGTCATGCCGACGGTATCTGCTCCATCTATATTTCTCCAGACGCCCAAGCAGAAATGGCAGCCCGCATTGTTGTTGACGCTAAAACAAATTACCCTGCTGGATGCAACGCCGTTGAAACACTTTTGATTGACCAAAAGGTTCTTTCTGACAAAGAAACACTAAGACGCATTTTTGATGCTCTTTTAAAAGCTGGGGTAAAGTTGAAAGTTACTCCAGAAATCCAAGTTTCATTAAACTCTCTTGGCCTCGAAATCAAGCCAGATCAAGTCTCTCCAGCAACAGAACAAGACTTTTACACGGAGTTTTTGGATTTAATTTTAGCTGTTAAAGCCGTTTCATCGCTTGAAGATGCTATTGAACATATTAATAGCCATGGGTCACATCATACAGATGTAATTATCACCGACAATGAACAAGATGCTGAAAAGTTCATGAAGGGTGTTGATTCTGCTGGAGTATACTGGAATGCCTCCTCCAGATTTGCCGATGGCTTTAGATACGGGTTTGGTACCGAAGTCGGCATTTCTACAAACAAGATTCATGCTCGTGGACCTGTCGGTTTGGAAGGTTTAGTAGGATATCAGTATCAACTTAAGGGACATGGCCAAGTTGCTAGCGACTATCTCGGTGCCGGCGGAAACAAAAAATTCATTCATGAGCCAATAAAGACCAATTAGTTTAACTTTTTTTTTAGATAGTATAATATAATATATTTCTTAACAGTCCTATAAAATCTCTTGTTATCTGGTACCAAATCACGTGCACAACATCTAAACCCTTTTAGATTTGACAATGACTTCCTACCACGCTATCCATCTATTAAAATCTGAACTTAACACATATTCAAAAACATTGCTGAGACTTTTAGAACTAGAATATCAATTGAGTTTTTAGATGATACAGTTTGACTCAATAATTGATAGGCTCATTTATTTATTTATAGAAATTTAATTTTTATTGTTTACATATAAACTCTAACATTTATATTGACACCTCATCAATAAACATTAATGTCTAACCAACCTCGATCACAAGCGCCTGTTGACCCAGAACTGGCTGATATTGCAGCTCAATATGAAATTGATAAGGCCGGTATAATAAGTTCGTGCTTTTCTAGAAAGGATGAGCAAGGCAAACGTAAGTCATTTTTTCTCTCTCACATTGCTACTATAGCCCTTCTCTAATCAAAATCTTAGTTATTGAAAATCATATCACTCACGTTAGAGTCATTGAGGACTCACAGTTTCCATATACAAGACCTCCGCCAAACCAGCCAGATTCTGCAAAAAAACACAGAATTTTAATTATATCGGTTCGAAATAGCGGCCGCGTGCGGATGCACAAGGCTAGACAAAACGCTAACTCTGTGTTTCAAATTGGCAAGTCATGGAACCTTGAAGATTTAACCCAAATTGAAAACGATCTTCAAATTCCAACAGGCTTCACTATGACTCTTGGTAAAAACTACTATTGGAATACTCGCACTCCCAAAGAAAAAGAAGTATTCATTAACAGTACTATTAAGATTTATAACAAATATACTGGAGGCAAAACCCCTATATTGATTGGTTTTGATGGTCAACAAAACACCTCTCCTGCAAGTCCAGCTTCTGTGAATCATAGCTCATCAGAGAGCCGAAGCCGTGAACCGATTTCACCAGCAGATAACAATGCAAGCCAAAGACACCATTCGCAAACAAATATTCCTGGCGGGCATATAAACAACAGTGTTTATTCCAAGACATATAGTGCTAGCCATGAAAATTTGTCTAGAAGTAAAAGTGAATTAAACCATTTAAAAACTAGACCCCATAACTCTGCTACCAATGTATCACAGATGCCTTCAGGTCGTACCCACTCTTCTTCTGTTTCTGGTGGCTCCCCTTCAAGTAGCGAAACTAACTTGAACAGAGCTCAAATGCAACCATTACCACGATCAAACACAATTTCAGCTAATATAGCATCGGCAAATAAAATGATGAATCATAGTCCAAGCATGCCCGAAATACCCCCTCCTAGACAACAAAGGTCAAATACGGTTAAACACAGCAATCCTGCTATAAAACCCTCGCCCCTCAGAACCCATTCTGTTTCAAACAGACAGGAACATGAGCCACCAAGAGATGTCCACCAAAAAACAATCGCTGCAAATGTCCCTCTGTCTGTTCCAGTAATAACCTTAAATAACGAAACAAACCCTGCAAACGATCATCATGATAATAGCGATCACGTTGTTGAAGAAGAAACTGAAGCTGAGTTGAAAGATTTGGCTAGTAATGTCATTTTTGACAACAGCAATCACAGATCATCGGTCCAAGGCATCAAAGTTTTTGCCAGAAAACATGGCGATATTATTGAGGAAGAACCTGGATCTCCACTTGATACCAAAGCAGCTTTGGATAATTATTCATACAATGATCCAAGCGTAACTGAAGACAAATCTAAGGCCAAATTCAAATCTAACTACCACGAATCTGGTAAAGACTTGCCAGTTTTGCGTGAGAACGAGTCCTTTGACGAAAAAACCTCAATTTCCAAAAGTGATGAAGTAGCAAAGTCTAGAATGTCTTTTATCAACTCAAATAGTGTGTCCGCTGTTGAAGAGACTCTCACTCAACTTAATTGGACTGGCCGCAGTGATGTGAAATCCTTAGAAATGAGCATTACAAACGAAATCAATTTGATTGAAGATCAAAAACTTCACAATGTAGTTGATCTTGATGATAGATTGGACGAGCTAGATCAAAGTTTGGCAAACGGAATAAAAGAATGTGAAGCTTTAGATGCAATTTTTGCGTTCTTTTCCGTCCAACTGGGAAGCTTTGGTGACCAAATTAGCCATATTGAAGGTCAAGGCCAAGGTTTGCAAGTTCAAACTCGTAATCAAAAGGTTTTGTGGACCGAACTTAACAATATTCTTAACACCGTTGCGTTGCCCAAAGAAAACTTTGAAATTCTTTACAATTATCAATACAAGTCCATTAGAGACTTGCCTGAAATTGAAAACGCTTTGATAGATTTGTACCAAGCCGTTAAAGCTGTTAGGGCCTCAGGTAACGATGACTCGGGGGAATTATTGGGTGATATGCGTGCTTTGAAAGAAAAGAGACACATATATGAGCAAGCCTCTGCTACTGTTACGTCAGAAGTAAACAAGGTAGTAGAACAAAAGGTTTTAGACGTCATTGCAGAAGCTGAAAACAAGACAACCTCAGCAAATATCACTGAGCCCAAGATTAATGGTCTAGAAGAGCCCATATTTAAAGCTTTGATGCCATTTTCAGCAGTAATTCTATTTGTCAAAGAAATTGACGATGCAAAATATTATGAAATGATCAAATCCTATGAAACTAAACTAAAAACTTACTATGACGACTCATCATCCTCCTTTTTTGCTCAATGGACCCGATTACTTTTGACATCTGGAGATAAAGCACGAACTTTATTTCAAGCAAGGGAATCTGAAAATGTAACACCTAAATCATTGAAAAGGTCTCAAACCCTAGCAAAATTAAAGCATACAGAGCCAAAGGGACTCGAAAGATATAATACATTGTCTGGACCTAACCAGAATTCCAGTGCCAATAGTGATTTATCAGAAATTACTACACTGCTAAAGCCTGGTCCAGTCAAATCGGGTTTATTGAGAGCAATTGAGGTCGTAAAATCAATAGTCATTTTGCAACAAGAAGTATTAATCAAAGTGTTTCATCAATCATCATTTGGAGGGTCTAGATATCCTGATTTCGTTAAGGTGAACACTATTGCGCAGCGCAGAATTGCTAGTGCTGGATTGTCTGAAAAGATTTATGAGATTGATTCCGATAGAGAAAAAGCACATGAGTTGTTTAATATTATGAATGATATATTTGGGCCTGTTCAAGATCATCTTCTAAAATTTGCTGGCCAGTTACTAGAAGAAGAAGTGTTGGATTGTCCAGGGGTGATCACTGCCCTAAATATTACATCCAAAATGCTACAAGCGTCCAATTTGGATTTCTTGAACGCTATGATTCAAAGGCTCACTGATCGCATAACATCGATTTGGAATCAATTCATTGATCAACAGGCTACTAGAATTGGCAACACTATTTTGAGTTGCAAAAAAAGATCTGGTCCTATATATGTTGTTCGAGTGTTTCCCTTATTGTGTCAAAGGATTGAGCAGGATGTTTCCAAACAAGCTGCAAAAGATGATATCAACAGTTTACCTGTCAGAATTATATTAAACGATTCTTATGAGAAACTCGGTCAAGCCATCCTAACCATTCTTCAAAAGATGGAGTCTGATGTCACAAGTCGTTCTGTTAACCCTAGAGCCGATGATACCGTTTCTACTGCAGACTACGAAGATAAAGAACTGATGAATTATCACGTCATTATGATTGAAAACATGCACTTGTTTGCTCAAGGATTGGAAACATTAAGTCAATCTGTATCATCACTCTATAACTTGAGGTCAACTGCTCTTCAGATATACGCAAGGGAGCAGAAACTCTACATTGATTTCATTTTGCATAGACCTCTTGGTAAGTTGATGAACTTTTTTGAAAATGTAGAGCAAATCCTTCGCAAGAATCCCAATGATAATCCTGCACAAAAGCCTGGCCTCAATAGAAGCGCTTTGAAAAAGATTCTTGTTAATTTGGACTCAAAGGAACTAAAAAAGATTGTTGATGGATTGTTTAAACGTGTTGAAAAGCACTTTACTGAGGATACTTCGACGTCAAATGCAGCTGCTATTACATCCAACTTGAAACTCATTAGCAAAGTTTGGGCACAGGTCCAGGTACAACTTTTAGATTACATCAATCATTATCGCCCAATTATTGATAAGTACTATAGTACTCCTGGCGATTCTGGTTATGTTTGCAAGTTTGAAATTACAGATCAAGACATTAAAGAAGCATTTTCAACTGTTCAATACTCTACATAGACATATATGTTGTACATTTTATAAATCGTATTTTCAGACGAATCCTAATCATATTCAATATTACTTCATTTTTTTTACAGAAAAAAAGCTTGTGATCTTGTTGTCGCTGGGCTCCTTTCGTTTTTTTTCGGCATTGATTGTCGAATTCGTAACTGCTCGAATCAAATATTCTCCGTCGTTTTTTACGCTTCCTACGCTGGCAGTGACTTCATGCCATTTCAAATAGTCTTTTGTTTGCAAAATATAATCAATTTTATCAAAAAATTGTTTATCCTTTTCTTGGGATAACACGTTCTGCTTCTTTTGATTCTGTTCGTAGTCAACTACTCTTGTAATTACAGATATATCTTCTGGTTCGCTTTCTAGCCATTCGTTGACAGCTTCTGGCGACTTTAGCATTACTGGAACTCGCGAATGGAGCCAGTCCATGTCGGAATTTGCTTCTTTTGTTACAATCGTTACACTGTCATAATTCATTAAACCAGCAAAAAATAGTAGTGCCTTTTTTTTAATTTTCAGATCCTTTGTTGTTTCTTCTTTTGTTGTTTCTAAATCTTTTTCTTGTTTAATATTAGTAAAAGACGCGTCTGGTATGACATCTTTTGACGGATAGACATAATATGGCGTTTTTTTTGATCCGTTCTTTTTCCATTCATAATAGCCCTCGGCTAGTACAATACATTTTTGACCACTTGGTTTTTTCCCTGTATCTTGTTTTTGAAGCATTCTTCTCCAAGACGTCAGTCTATTGGATAGACTTTCAATTCTACAATTAAATGTTGAGTACCTGTTCTTATTCTTTTCTTTTTGAGTAAAGTCGAATTCCAGGCCCCAGCGCTTAAAGGCGATTACATGAGGCGGAGATTCTGAGGTGGAATTTTCTGCTGAGCCGGTTGGTCTAACTGAATTGGAGGTTGATTCACCTTCCAGGTAATATACAGGAACATAGTTTGTTGGTGCTATATTATAACTAGTTGTATAGTTATCTTCCAGTATTGAATCTAGTAGTAGCCCTGACGATCTGATGATGCCTGAAAGCTCTTCAATTGGCTATATATGATATGTGTTAATGAAAATTGATTCCACTTGAAAATATCTAAACACATACTATACCAAACACAAATCTTCCACACATGGTGTAAACAGAGTATGTTATGGCAAAAAGATAGGCTTATTTCATTTCAAAAATTATAGCATTAGGGTAAATCACTTGAGGTGGTAATGAGTACACGTGATATTTTCATTGACAATAATACTCATTACTAGTTAATTTACAAGTAAGATAAACTATAGATGTATTGACTTCAGCGGAAATAAAAACTCATTTTAATGATTTAGATCAACGGTTAAAAGGTTGTATATTTTCAAATACAAAAGTTTCTATAGGTTCAACCATCCGGGCCCGCTTAAAAGCACCGTTGTTACTTATCAAGACTTATACCATAAGTGACATGTCAATATTTGTAACACAATAAAAATTTCTCTCTGCAACGCCGCTCAACTTTCTTTGACTCTGATTACATTTCCTTTGACCATCACTCGTTGAAAAGTTTTAAAAATTTCGCTGTGCATCTTTGTTAATGATATCTGTACTAAACGGTTCCAGGTGCTACACTCGACTATCGCCATCGGGTCTTAAGAACCTGACTTTTTTAACTAGTGTTAAACACTCAGGGCTAGTCCGAAATTTTACTAATACAAATCAGAGTAGCTCCTCATATGTGCTTCACAAAATAGGTGCTAAACTTCATCAAAAACTTCAACAATTTGACATTACAAACGGCAGTACTCCAAACTCTATAAACCTCAAAGTCAATCGCCAAACAAGTCGAGATGCTTTAGAAGAAAAGTACCACGACAAGACTCTTAGACTTATTTTCGACTCGAATGCATTTTGGAAAGATTTCAATCTCAGTAGCCCAAATTCTAAAAAAGTCACTGGTCTTTTTGATAACCCGTACTTGACCTCGCCGCAAGGACTATTGAACTTCACTCAAGTTTCATTGGCTCAAGCACAAGCATTAGCCCAGAAAATTCTGCAAGAAAACGAGAGCGATGTATCAGATCCAGGCCGTTTGATCCGTTTGTTGGATCGTCTTTCGGATACCTTGTGTCAAGTAATTGATTTAATGGGTTGCTTACAAGCTTCTCATGCAGACTCTAAATATCAGGCTGCTGCTCGCCAGTCTCATGAAACAATGTTTGAGTTTATGAACATTTTAAACACATCGGTTGAATTATATCAGCGTTTAGAACATGTATTTTCATCTCCGGAAAGGGTCGCTAAATTAACTAGAGAAGAAAAATCCGTAGGGAGACTTTTGTTATCAGACTTTGTAAAGTCAGGTATTCAACTCAACCCTGAAGCCAGAGAAAAGTTTGTAAAGCTCTCATCGCTAATTTCGACAAATGGTCACGAATTTATGTCATCTGCAACCGCTCCGCCCTCTAATCCTAAAGACTCATTTTTATCAGTCCCCAGATCAAGACTTAAAGGAATAGATCCATATTTGGAAAGTGTATTACCCAACGCTTCTTCTTTCAATTTTTTTAAATCATCATCAAACAAGAACGTGCTTTTACCTACTACCGGGGGAGAAGCAGCTACAGCATTAAGAACCGTTAAAGACGAAGGAATCAGACACGACATCTGGTTGCAAGGCAGAAAATCTCCTGATCCAGAACAAATACCTCGCCTAGAATCTATTTTGAAGGCCCGACAACAACTGGCAGAGCTTATGGGTCAGAACTCATTTTCCGCTTACGAGCTACAAGACAAGATGGTAAAGACTCCTCAAAATGTCATGAAGTTTCTTAACAAACTCGCTTCTGACATTTATCCTAAAGCTCAGTTGGAGATTTCCGCTTTAGCCAAGCTAAAAAGACAGACGCAAGACATTCCGTATAAGACAGATAGCATTCAACCTTGGGATAGAGATTACTTTGGCTCATTGTTTTTACATCAGCAACATTTGAAAACTGACCATAGAGATGATACTCCTACAAAGGCTCAAGTTTCTTTACTTCCGCAATACTTTTCTTTAGGAACAGTAATGCAGGGTCTCTCTAGACTGTTTTCTTCTATTTATGGAATTAGGTTTGTTCCGGTTGAGTCCAAATCTGGCGAAACTTGGAGAAATGACATTAGAAGGCTTAACGTTGTTGCAGATGATGGCAGTCTCGTTGGTGTTATGTACTGCGATCTTTTTCAATCACCGGGTAAATCACCCAATCCTGCACATTTTACTGTGAGATGTTCACGAAAAGTTTTTGCCGAGGAAGATGATGAAGTGCGCAAAATGGACCCATTAGCAGCTGTAAGATATACTAATAACGGAACCAATAAAGATGAGCAGCAATTGCCAATCATTGTTTTAACTTGCAACTTTTCACCAGGTTACTCTTCTGAATCAAACAGCTCACAACCTAGAGATGATAAATCTGTTAGAGATATTCCGTCTCTTTTGTCATTTACCGAAGTTGAAACATTGTTTCACGAAATGGGACATGCCATGCACTCAATGCTTGGGCAAACCGATTTGCATAATGTTAGCGGTACTAGATGCGTTACTGATTTTGTTGAACTTCCATCAGTCTTGATGGAAAGATTTGCAAGTGCTCCCCAGGTACTTTCGCTTTACTCCCATCACTATCAAAGCGGCGAGCCTCTTCCTTTTAGATTACTACAAGAATACCAGAGAACCACTCAACAGCTGCTTCAGTACAGTGAAACATATTCACAAATCAAGCTTGCTATGCTAGATCAACTTTTCCATTCAGGCGATGAACAAGTATTGTCCGATCTTGCTGGGTCATATCAGAGATTAGAGTCACAAAATAGTCTTTTTCCATTATCAAAAGAGTACAAAGAATCGCTCAAATCAGACCTGTGGTTTACTCAGTTTGGTCATTTAGTTGGATATGGCGCTAGTTACTACTGCTACTTGTTTGACAGGGCTATTGCAGATAGAGTATGGGACCACATTTTCAAACATGATCCAACTAGCCGTACAGGTGGTGAAAAGTGGAAAAATCAGGTATTAAAATGGGGCGGCTCTAGAAATCCTTGGGAACTAGTTGCTGATGTATTAGATACTCCAGAACTTGTCAACGGTGATGAAAAGGCCATTGCACAATTGGCATATAGCTCGATAGAGGACGAAACGCATTTACCTTTAAGTGAAAAATCCAATGACAATGAGAACCAAATCTTTTTAGGTTCATCTACAAATATTAGGGGTACAACTACTATTCACACTAACGAATGACTAGATCATGAATACAATGACAACAACACATATTCTCGAACTAACGACATTTCTAGACTGGTCATGAAGAACAGTAACTTTCGAGATCTAGAATACATGCCTGCAAGCTCCAATTTTGCGCAATCACAATATAAATCAAAAACGATTTACAATAATCATAATACGGACTTTTTTAAAGATGATATTCACAATCCTCTTGGACAAGATGAATATGATGATTTTGGATTAGAAGGAGATTGTGATTCCAATCACTCTACTTTATATCATTCACAAGAATACTTGTAAATATGAAATATATGTATCACTTAGAAAATCATTTTAATTTTTTTATAACGGATGAAATTTTAGATATTTAATTTACCACTTACATAATAATTTGTCATAATGCTCATTTAATTGAATTTAATATCACGTGTTTGTTATTTTCATATACGTGGTTAATTGCATTCTCCTTAATTAGCACTACTCTCCCAGCTCAATTTCAACTCTTGTCTTTTTTCCCTCTTTTTTTTTTCAACTCTCAAAATTGTTTGTTTTTGTGCAAAAAACAGTCTAAAACATCAAAACAATATCGATCAAGACGAAACAATAGTAATTTGACTTATTGTTGTTTCTATTGACCGTGATTTTATCTGTCAATAGTATTTGAAAATTTCACCAGCTAAACTTTTACGTGCAATACAAAAATGTCAGCTTTGAATTACAAAAAAAATGACGATATTGATTCCGGCTCATTGGACAAGATGACCGTGTTTCAAGAATGTATCTCTGGATTCAATGCTTCACCAATATCTTCAAAGAGATGTAGAGCTCTGTTAACAAAACTTATTCATTTGATCAACTTGGGTGAAGTGTTTCCGCCTGAAGAAGCCACTTCATTGTTTTTCAGCATTACAAAACTTTTTCAACACAAAGATCCAGCCCTTCGTCAAATGGTTTACGTAGCTATCAAAGATCTCTCATCCACAGCAAATGATGTAATTATGGTCACTAGTTCGATTATGAAAGATATCCAATCTTCCAGCGATGCAATCTACAAGCCAAATGCCATTAGAGCACTTATTCGCATTATTGACTCTTCAACTGTCCCATCAATTGAGCGTCTTATGAAAACTGCAATCACTGACAAGAATCCAATCGTTGTTGCTGCAGCACTTGTTTCTTCTTACCATCTCATTCCAATTGCCAAAGATGTTGTTCGACGATGGTCCAGTGAAACTCAAGAAACACTCTTACAACATTCTTCCAAGTCAAAATCTGGAATGCTGAACTCTTTAATGTCCCACTCTCCAACAATGTACGAATATCATGCAATTGGATTATTGTATGAGTTAAGGAACCACGACAAGATGGCCCTTTTGCGTATAATTCACATGCTCACAAACTCATCAGCACCTCCACTCAATTGGGCTGCTGCATCCTTCGTTGTTAGACTTATTGCCAAGCTCATTGACGAAGACGAAAGTACTGCTGAACAACTTTTACCTTCACTTCGCCAACTACTCAAACACAATTCAGACATTGTTACTTTAGAAGCAGTAAAATGTATTATGCAACTCAAAAAAGCAGATCCAGCTGCTGTTAACGATGCTCTTGGTGTCATTCAGCTCTTTTTGCAAACTCCAAGAACAGCTTCAAAATTTGCTGCCATTAGAATTTTGAACCGCTACGCCATGAAGCATCCTCAAGAAGCCAGCATTTGCAACGTGGAATTGGAAAGTCTTATTACTGACAACTCTCGTGCAATCGCTACTTATGCCATTACTACCCTTCTCAAAACTGGTAAAGAAAATAGTGTAGACCGACTTATGTCTCAAATTTCTGGCTTTATGAATGAAATTTCAGACGAGTTTAAAATCATTGTCATTGATGCCATTCGGAGTTTGGCTCTTAAATTTCCCAATAAATACCAAAGAATGCTTTCTTTTCTTGCTGGTGGTCTTCGCGATGAGGGTGGTATTCAATATAAGACTGCGGTTGTTGAAGCTCTGTTTGATATGATTCGATATATTCCTGCTTCCAAGGAAGCTGCTTTGGGTCATTTGAGTGAACTTGTTGAGGACTGTGAATTTTCAGAGCTTTCAGTACGAATTCTCCACTTGTTGGGATCTGAAGGTCCTTTCACTTCGCAACCCACTAAATACATTAGATACATTTACAACCGAGTTGTCTTGGAAAATGCTGTTATCAGAGCTGCAGCTGTAACAGCCTTGTCCAAGTTTGCACTTGTAGAAGACCCAAGCGTTCAAAAGAGTATTAAAGTTTTGCTTACCCGCTGCCTGAACGATGTTACAGATGAAGTCAGAGATCGTGCTGCCTTGGCTCTTAGATTTATTGACTTGAGTCAAGAAGAGGCTGTTGAGTACCTTGCTCCAAAGACCATATATTCAATTTCACAAATGGAACAAGAACTTACCAAATATCTATCTGCTGGAGATAAAAGCGTTTTTCTTAAGCCATTTGACATTACAATCATTGCTAGAGTTACTGAAGAGCAGGCTCGTGCCCAAGCTCTTGAATTGCGAGCCAAGGCTACCTCTATTGATTCTGGCGAAAGTGCAGCCGACATCAAGAAAGCCGAAGAGAGAAAGAATGCTGAGAGAGATTTATTACAAGATAAGACCAAAGAATATGCTGCTGCTTTATCAGCTATTCCAGAGTTTGAAACGTATGGACATATCCTCAAGAGCTCTGAACCGGTGGCTCTTACAGAATCTGAAATGGAATATGTTGTGACAGCTGTAAAGCATCTTTTCAAAGACCACTTGGTTATCCAATATGATGTTACCAACACATTTAATGAGTACATTTTGGAAAATGTCATTGTGGAGTTACAAAGTGCTTTTGATGAAGAATTTGTTATTCCAATTGAGAGGCTTGTTCCAGACTCTACTGAAACAATCTACGTTTCAATGGCCAGACCGGAAGAATACATTGTTGACTCAATTTACAACAATCTCAAATTTGTTTCTAAAGAAATCGATTCTAGTACTAACGAGCCAGTGGAAGAAGGTTTTGAAGACGAATACAACCTAGAGAACTTGGATGTTACAATAGGAGATTATCTTACTCCAGCATTTATTGGCAACTTTTCACATCAATGGGATTCACTTGGTGAACATGAGTCCAGTGCCACATACGAGCTAGGTACTGAGATGAAGCTTAACGAAGCTGTCGAATACATTATTAAGTTATTATCATTGATGCCATTAGAGGGATCTGATGTCGTGACTTCAACAGCCTCACATGTATTGAAATTATTTGGACGAACAATCATGGGTGCTAAAGTAGCTGTTCAAGTCCGTATGGTATATAGTTCGAAGAAGGGTGTAACTATGTTACTCAAGGCTAGATCAGAAGATGAGACTGTTGCTGTATTAGTATCAGAGGCTCTTGCATCTTAAAGATGATAAAAACAAGAAAAAAGTACTATATTATGTAGAAATATTAATAAGATATGATTGGGAATATTTTTATATGAAAATATTAAAAAAACAAAAAATTGTAATTAAGTGTTTTAATGTTTTTATTGTTTTTTTTTTATTTTTATTTTTAGAATTGGAGATAAAGTAGAAAGTTACATTATTTTATATAAAGTTGATATTTATGAATTGTTAAAATTTTAAAGGTATGCATTTTAGACGTGGACTTTTTTTTTTTTTTTTTTTTT
>CBXB010000169.1:65717-78230 GCA_000817185.1 Magnusiomyces clavatus CNRMA 12.647
TTTTTTTTTTTTTTTTTTTTTTTTATGAGGGAAAGAGAGGAAAAAAAAAAAAACGATTCATGTGATTTTGATTTGATTTTTTACTTTTTGTGTTAATTTTTATCCTTTTTTTTTTTTTTACAAAAAAATCTTTTTTTTTTTTTTTACTCCTCTTCAACCTTTTTTTCCTTCTTCTTCTCCATCATCATCATAATTTAATAATCAATCATTTAAAACCTTTTGTATTAATAATTTCAATCATTCTTTTTTTTTCTTCTTCTTTTAATCTTTTTAAATTATTACAATCACCTTTTTCAAACTTTTTATTTCCAAATATTTATCCTTTTCTTCTTTTTGAAAAAAAAAAATTCCACAATAATGCCATCTGCTAGCACTCCAGTGCTGTCTTTAGGTGTTAAACATATTCCACCACCAAATTCTAATTTAAAATCAAATGATGATAATGAAAATATAACAAATAACTCAAGTTCTCAAAATGAACTTTTAAATACTCCAGATTTTATAGCTTCTTCTTCGGCTTCTTCTTCTACTACTACTACTTCTTCTTCATACGATGACCCGTTAATATTACCGGACCCTTCAAACCCGAAACGCAACTTTGATCTCAGCCAAATTTCCAAAGCTGTAGACGCAACTGATCAAGAAACTTTTACTAGAAGTTCGTTTGCTCTTAAAAGAACGCGTTCTATGGGGCTATTAGACCAGTTTATTGTAAAACCATCTGATGAAATTACCGGCTCTAAGGAAGATTATCCTCATCTAAGCATTTCTGATGGAACCTCCTCACAAAATACGACATATTCTCAACAGCAACAACAAACTGATGACAACAATAATAATCAAACAATCATTTCATCTTTAGAATCATCTCAAGAACCTACATTTCTACATTCAAGAGCTTCATCAGATTCACCCTTGTCTATAGATTCATCATCATGTAGTACTACTACTACTACTACTGGTTCCATTAGCAATCAAAACACCACCACATTTAATAATAACAACAATAATAACACAGTTGCCCCACAAACGACTAATGTCACAACAAAAACCACAAATAATCTAAAAAACAAACGCTCATCTTCAACCTCACCATCTCCAGCTACAAATTGTGGAACTCCAGATTTTAGTAGTGTACATGACGACTCTAGACTAGCATATGAACCCTCTCGTCATGTAGATTATTTGTCTCATGACTGGAAAGAATCTGATATTTCAAACTGCTGGCGTAACATTGTCTTACGCCGTAGAGACGTTGCAGACTCTGCGAGACTAGAAAATGCTTCTTGGAGAACTTGGACCAAAGCAAAATACAGTTTACGTACAGTCTCTCCTGAATCTGTCAATTGGCTCAAGGATTGTGACATTACTTGGCTTTATGGCCCTCTATACAATGGTCCAATCAATGTTCATTACACAGACCCTAGAAATGAAGAGTCTTTGCCTAATGATGATAATAATTCTCAATCCTCTTCAAACGTGAATAATAATAATAATAATAGTGCAAATGGTCATAAACCAATCCTTAAAAAACGTACAGTATCTGATAAATTATTTGCTCGTCAAAATAGTGGCCATCATACTCCAACTTTGACTAGTATACATTCAAAAAATGAACCTATTGCTTCTCATATTCATCCGGCTGAAGAAATAGTAGTAGAAGATGATGAACTTGATGGTACCGCGTCTACATTTTTACGCCATCACAATTATCGCCACAGGCCACACACGGGCCATTCTGATGAACGTATCTCAAGAGCTCTCAACCTTCCATATCGCCACATGCCTGGCCACTTGATTAAACGCGCTTATGAAGAGCAACAGCAGCTATTAATTAAAGATTTGAACTCTTCTCAATTGGCAAATTCTGTTTCTACTTTTCCTTCCGATACTAGCCGTCGCACAAAAACAGGAATAATTTCATTTTCCCTCGGCACCAATAATAATAATAATAATAATAACAATAACACTAATAATGAGTCCAAAACAACAATTCATGCGCTTTCTTCTCATTCATCCGGCGTAATCTCTTCCGCCCCAACGTCTGCAATCACAGGGCCTACTACTACCAACTTTTCCAATCCAGTAATCACTTCACCAGTTACTCTTTCTACATCATCTAATTCATCAGTCACTTCATTTAGACCAGTTGAACGACATATTCACTTTAATGATAGAGTAGAACAATGTATAGCAGTTGACGTTTTTGAAAGTTCTACAGACTCTGATAGTTTATCTGAAGTTGACTCTGATGAAAATGATAAAAATGATTATAGAACAATAGGAGGAGGAGGAAGAAGAAGAAGAAGTGCCTTCCGTCATAGAAGAGACCGAAACAATTCTTCAGATTCAGATTCAGATAATAAAAATAATAGTGGAAAGAATTATCGTCATAACCGACGGAATTCAAGCCGTAAAAAGCCTCTTTTAAGTCATGACTCTTCAGAATCTTCTTCTTCTTCTTCATCATCATCATCTTCATCAGATGAAGAGGAACCTGGTTTGTTTTTGTCATTGAGATCCTCTTCAACAACTTCTCTTCATAGAATTGATAAATTGGGTCTTTCTTCATCAAATTCAAAGTCTCGTTTACGTCCAATCATTGCACCACTACCTGCTACAACTCTTAGAGCTACTTATGATGACGACGAAGATGAACAAGTTAAAGCGTTGGAAGCTAGTTCTGTAGCATATGCCATGAGCCACAATACTCAACCAAGATCTCACATGTATAGATCTTACGACTATAATAGCGTTTATCAATCTCCATCTCAGTCTCCCCATCACTCGCCATCTCAATCAGCTGTTTCTTCAAATAATGCTTCTACTAATGTCATTGATCCATCTCAGATAATGCGACCGTCAAATATACTACAAAACTCTTCTAGTTTGAAATCAAATTCTGGACATTCAAAAAATCTTGATGATGATGATGATGACATGATTGTGTCTTTACCTTCACATTTGTCTGCACAAATCCCTATAGCTACTGCATCTACTTTTGACTTTAAAAACGATTCAGATTCAGAATCTGATGATGAAGGAATGGTTATGTTTGGAAGACCTTCTAATCAACGAGGTCCTTCTTTACAAAATTCAAATTCGTTTAGTCTTCCTTCTTCATCTTCAAGTAAAGGTGGTTTAACAAGATCATCATCAAGTTCAAGTAATTTGGCAAGTATGCAATCTTCTTCTTCTTCAAAAGGTTTTCTAGTTTCGTCTCAGCTAAAGCGTGATTGATTAAATTTTTTTTATATATATAATTTGCTTTGATATGATAATAATTAATCTCAAAGAGAATAAAAAAATATATATACCATTCTTTTATATACAGTATATACTTGTTATTGCATTTCATTTATGAAAATCCTATTGTATTCTTAGTATAATAAATATAAATTCATTATGATTTTTTTATTTTTTATAAATACTATCTTTTATTTTTTGAATATTGATGGTTATGTAGGGAATGTTTAGTTTTGCCAGCTCATATAGCCCAGAAACCCTTTCCCCACTTTCTCTCTTTATTTTTTTTATTTTTTTTATTTTTTTTTTTTCTTCTCTCTCTTATTTAGTACAACATTTTTAAATCACTTTAATATCAAATCAATTCTCTTTCAATTACCATTACTGAGAATTGTATAGAAGATATAATTATGGATTCAAAACAAGATAATCCTCGGCTTTCAGTGGATACATCATCTCGCCGTCAATCTCATATTTATCAAACTCATGAATCTGCTTCGTCAGTTTTACGATCACCTGTCGCTTCATCATTTGTCAGTCACAGACGGTCATCTTCTATATCTGGACTTCCATTAGCGGCAGGGTATGCTCCATCAATAGCAGGGTCCAATTCAATAGCAGGCAGCGTGTCATACAGCCAAACGTCTTCCATGCAACAACCATGGCAAGGTGTACCAGTAGGAATGAACACTTTGGCAGCAGAACAGCATCGACTTGGAGTCAACTCAATTGCAGACATTGTAGACGGACACATTGCATCTTCTCCAGCTCACCTTTTAGGGAACAATACTAGCAACAACACTCCTCAAAGAACATCTAGTTCTAGGTACTCTCTAAGCGCAGCAACGTCCCCCTTTTTCGGGCTCTCATCTTCTCAAATATCACAACAATCCGGCTCTCTGTCAAGTCTGTCAGCGCAGGCTGCAGCTGCAAACTTTAAAGCCCCAACAGCTAAAGATATTCCTCCTGTAACGTTGACTCAGATCCCCAAAGTTAGTAGAGCAGAGCTTCGTGCATATTTAAAAGAAATTTCAAGCGAATACGACCAGTTTTATGAATCAAGGCTTGGCTCTGAATTCCCTACGTTACATGCTCCCAAAGCTTCTCTAAGTAGAAAGGGAAGTTATTCTGCTCTATCAGGTGCAACTGCAAGCGAGAATGGTAATACTACTACTACTACTACTACTACTACAGGAAGACGACGACGACGGTCTTCTGCTACACAATCTTTACAAACATCAGTCTCTGTTCTTTCAAACGCGTTTGAATCTTTAGGCATATCAACAGCAGTCCCAAAAGTAGAGGACAACAACGGCTACATTGGCACAAACTTTGAGTCTATTTCTCAACAAGACTTGGGGTCACAAGAGGAGTCAGCATCCCCAAAGATTACTCCTCTTTCAACAATCCCTGCAGTCTTTTTCGAGTCTGATTTCCAATTGGACAACCCAAGAACGTTTGACATTGTCAGCGAAAAATCATCCATTATTCCAACCCTTGAAGACCCAAACAACAAGGAAAACGGGTCTGTTGTGCGTAAAGGATTAGCAAACAATTCAATCTTGCAAGAAAAACTTTCGTGGTACATTGATACAGTAGAGCTACATTTAATCCACGAAATATCCACTGCATCGCACTCCTTTTTCTCTGCATTAGACAATCTCAAACACATCAACTTACAAGCCAAAAAGTGTCTTGAGTCGATCCAACAACTACGACAAGATTTGAAAAAAATTGACGAATCGAGATTACAGCTGGCCACCAAATCGCTCAAGCTAAGGCAGCGCCGCAAAAACGTCGATAGGCTGCTCCAAGCACTGCTGCAGATCCAAGTGATTTTAGAAAATGCAGATAAAGCAGAAGAGTTTTTAATACAAGAAGAACTCGACAAGTGTTTACAATATCTTGATGCTTTAGATGAAATAATCGCAGGTGAAGGTCAGCCTAAAATTTCCAAAAAACAAATTAAAAATGACAAAGAAAAAGAAGAAGAAGATTATAATGAACTGGTTAAAGAATGGACTCAAGGTTGGAAATATCCAATTTCTGATGTTCGATCAGTCAAAGGATTGGAAGAATTACGAGAATCATTAGTAGTTTTAAGAACTCAGGCAGGCAATAGCTTTGCCAAAACATTCACTACAATATTATGCAATGACTTGAAAAATCATTATGAGGGAGTCTCTTCTCAAGACACACTCAACCGTTTAGGGAAAGTGCTAAAGAAACCAGTAAAACCAAAAGCAGCAATGGATATTGACGATATTGAGGGAAATTCAGGACTAGCAGCAGCACAAAACACATCCAACACTGCAAATGCATCTTCAGGCTCTACTCCAACCAACACATCGTACTTGGACGTTTCTCCTGAGTTGAGAGAAAAGCTCGAAGAAACTGTTTTTGGACTTGCAAGATCTAATAACGTCCAAGGTGCCCTCAAACAGTACAGAGAAGCTATTATCAGAGACGCTAAATCGTTAGTTAGAAAGTATCTTCCTTCTAATACGGCTGCTTCTCAAAAGGACGACGATACGGCCTCTGTCAGCTCAAACATGACGGGAATGGCCACTTCAGGAAAAAGTACAAGCTTGGCTGTTTTGCTACGTGCAATGACTCCAAAGGAATTTGAAGAAATGATTACGTATTTTTACACTAAGCTGTCTGAATTCTTTAGAAGACTAGCGACTCACCAAAAGCTTTTGCTCGACATTTCAGTTACCTTGATTACAAAAGAAGATGAGCAGAAAAAGAATAGTAGCAAAAAAAATAATTTAAAAGCTTCTAGCACTCCTGTGATTGACATCTCAGAGCTTTTAAAAGACTGCATCGACTCGTCGCTCAACCGTCTTGTCAAAGTTTTCAATGTTCGCAAAGAGCAAAACTCTACAATGGACATTCAATCTATTGTCAATTTTTACAGTTTGTCATTTATGTTTCTCCACGAGTGCGAGGCCATTTGTGGCCTCGACATTGACAAAAGCCTCAACAATACAATCACTAATCAACTCAAAATGTACATTACCAACATGCATCGTGTTAGAATCAACAATATGTTGAATCTGCTCGAAAAGGACCAATGGAGAGAAGAAGAAATCACTGAAGAGTTTCAGGATCTGGTTGACCAAATGGTTTTGGCTGGCCACACTGACCCGTACAAGTGGATTGAGTCGTCTAGACAAGTGCTCAACGAGCCTCCTCTTGATGCAGATAGCAATAAGCAGGACCGACAGACAGAGTCGGCAGACGACGACGACTCGTCACCCAAATTGAAGAAAAACAAGAAGCTTTATATTGGAAATGGTGTCTTTATCATACCTCATTGTGCAGTAGAGTCTGTCAAGATGCTGGAAGAGTATATGAGGCTTGTTGTACTGTTTCCTGCTTCTCCTCACATTACTGGAGAAATCCTAAACAATAGTTGCGAATTCATAAACAAGTTCAACACAAGGTCGGAGCAGTTGATTCTTGCAACTGGGGCCACCAAGATTGAAGGAGGTCTAAAGCACATTACTGCAAAGATTCTTGCTCTCAACGCCCAGGCGCTCAACGTTTTGATTACACTTGTCCCCTACATCAAGGAGTGCGGGAAGCGACATTACCTCGGCGACAACAACAGCGCTGGAGAAGACGACGACGGCAAGTTTCAGCTTGTGAATGAAGAATTTGAAAAAGTAGTCAAAAACCTCAAAACCCACCAAGACAGTATCTACAACAAGTTTGTTACAATGATGAGCGACAAGATGAATGTCCACAGCGCTGCAATGAGAGAGATTGCGTGGGATGAGCAGAAGCCGGCAGATAACGCTCAACCAAACAAGTACATGCTGAGCTTGGTCAAGGACACTGCGACGCTGGCCAAGATCTTGTCAACGTACCTTCCCAAGAACCCGTACTTGATGATCATCTCACAGGTCTTTGACATTTACAAGCGCAGGTTGCTAGAAGGGTACCAGACGGTCTGTGCGACTCCATACAATGCCAACAACAAGAGCACTTTTGTTTTCAAAAAACAAGTCATCAAAGACAATGTCTTGAGAGATGCAAAGTACTTTGAAGAAAAGCTTGCGCCAATTGAAGGGTCTGGTAACACTGGCCAGATCTTGGTAGAGACTCTAAACGCCTATGGTCTAGTAGAAGATACAAAAAAGTCTTCTACTAGTAGTAATACTAATGAAAATGCTCCTAAAGGAGAAGCTTTATTTGATGCTGGTGATTTTGAAGATGAAAATGAACCGCATTCTGAAAATAAAGATTCTAAAGATTCTGAAAAAGGTGATGACAATAATACAATAGAGTCTAATGAAAAAGATTCTGATAAAAGAAAATCTATTGATGAAGATTTAGATAAAAAAGATGATTAAAATTAGATTTTTTTTTTATTATTATTATATAGAAGCTGTAATAAGCTCTCTTTTTTATATATATATATATATATATATATATATATATATATATAATTTTTAATTTATCATCATCCAATCTTGTGTAACATGTCATTTTATTATCAAACAACAAACTTGCTTGTATTATTATATTTATAAAAAAAAAAAAAAAAAAAAAAAAAAAAAAAAAAAAAAAAAAAAAAAAAAACCCTGGAGGTTTTAGACTTTTATTGATCTATATGACTAATTGAGATAATAAATAAATTGTATTTTTTTATTTTGTCAAAAAAAAAAAAAACTCTTTTCAAGTCAAAAAGCTTTTTTATTAAATATACTAATTTTTTTTTCTTAAATTAGTTTTAAAATAATCAATGAGATAAGAAGACTTTATATATTTGATTATAAAATGTAATGTGGGGAAAAGAAAACTTTATAGATCTACAAAACTATAATAATAATAATTTTTTTTTTATTTTAGTGAAAAAACTACTCTTATAATTATATCGTCCAAATCTTGATTAAAAAAATCAATTTCTCAACTCATAAAAAATCATATATTAAAAAATAAATCCACATAAAATAACAACATATATAAAATAAAAAGACAAGCTATCAGATAAAAAAAAAACAATAATAATAATAAAAAAGCACTTTAAAAAAAAAAAAGAAAAAGTCATCAAGGACTACCAGGTATATAAACCCTATTTGTAGCAGCTATTTCTCGACAAAATATTGGCCAGTCTACTTCTCTAAGCCAGCCTTTGCCGCATCTTCTATGTCGTTCTTCCCATTTGGCCAGCTCAAACATAAATCTAAGATGAGGTTGAATAATGACATTGAGTCTGCGGACTCGAACAAAAAGATATGCGCGGGGGAGACCTACTGAGAGGCGTTTCATGACTTCAGCAATGCAAACAGTGGCGGACCTCGAGACCCCGACACGGCAATGCACTAGCGTAGGCTCTCCAACTGCATATCCTTCATCCAAAAAGTCAATGCAAGTAGAGAGAAAGTCAGTGATGGGATCAATTCCATCATCTTGAATGTGTTTAATAACAAGAATTTTCGAAATCCCGGGCTGTGGGTTTTGAATGACTTCGTATGGAGAGTTTTGGCTTGGAGCAAAAATGTTTGGTTCGTCTTCGTAGTTGACCCAGTCAAGGTACTCTCCAACGCTGATGATGCGCTTGATTCCAAGCACCCTCAACATTTCGAGGTTGTTTGCATGTACAAGCGAGCCCAAGTACATGTGAGGCAATATGACAGAGGGGAAGCTCCCGTCAAACTCGGAAAACCATTTACATGGCTTCATGATAAGCGAGATGTTCATGTTGTTTTCTTCAATACTTTCTCCATCCACAGGACTGAGGCAGTTGTTGTAGTCTGAAAGTTGCTTAGAGTACAGAGAGACTCCGACCTTGTTGATCTCGGGTGTAGTTGACATGTAGACAGCACCGTAGTTGTCATCGTATAAACTTCCCGGCACTGCAGGAGAGTACTTGAGTAACATTGGAGCAATCGTTTCAATCAAATTTGCATCCACCTTGAATGCGAAAAACGACCTGTGATATTTCTTGTGCAAGTCAACCCATGCTTGGGCAGGAGATATACCTAAAGAGTAAATCAAGTAGCAAAGAGCCAGCAGAGACGTTTCTGTGTATCCGTCTTCGCAGTGAATCAAAGGAGCTGTGGGGATGCCCTTGTGAATGGCCTTACTTCTCACATAGAGCAGTTTGCACATTGAAATAATCGTATAGACATCTTGGTCGTCCCTGTTGAAAATGGAGAGAGAGCCAGTAGAGGGGAATTCAATCACATCGTGTTTCCATTCTGCTCCATTGTTGGACAATGTAGAATCAGAAGAGTTCTTGTCCAAGTCTCCAGAAAGACTCTCTCGAATATACTGATCTAATAGAGACAGAGATGGCATAGGGCTTGCAGGAGTGCATCTGACGTACAACGTCCAGTTGGGGAAGTCAATCTTGGGCTCTTCTTCTTCTTCCAACTCTATCTTTTCTAAATTACTTTGTTTTTCATCATCAGTCATATTAACATCTCCTGAAGCATCAACGCTTGGTGTACTTTTTTTGCTTTGAACGCTTTTGTTGTACTGGTTGACTCTGTTCAAGTAGTCGTTAACTCGTTCTAAATGGGCATTGTAATCTGCATTGTTTCCAAGCCAAACACCGCCGCAGGATCCTTCTTCGACTTCTCCAATTAAAGACGCAGAAGTAGTCATTGACTGTTCGATTTTCTCATGCAGCAAAAAGTTTGAGTCCCAGTTTCTAATACGAATCTGAGCTTCGTCATAAGGTATGCCTGGAGGGGGTATTGCCATAATGTGTCTAGACTCATCCAAAAACTTGTAAATGTCATCCTCAACTACATAAGTGTGATAAGGAGAAATGTATGGGTGAGCAGCTTTTACCTTTTCTTGTGCTTTGGAAATCAATTTTGCAAATGCCATCATTCTGTTTCGGTCAGCCTCATCAGAAACATACAAAACAATGTCAGAGAAAATACACCACTTGGCAATTTGAATGTGGAAATTTCGCAGTGAGATCCCCTCTGGTGGATCAAGGTCGAGAAACTCAGGTGCATAGTTTGAAGGATTTAGCAACTCATCAGTATCTGAAAAATCTTCTTCTATTTCTTCTTCTTCCTCTTCTTGATTAATGGCATTAGGGGTTTTATTAAAACTGCAATCAGCAGATCTTGAAAATGGGGAATCATCATCCATATCGATAAAGTCAAACTCATTTTTGGTTTTTTTTGAAAGAATTTCACATGGATATACTGATCCAATCAAGGTTCCCGGTGTATTTGGACTTCCTACTTTGACTACAAGAAGGCCTCTTACAGAGGATGGGACTCTTGGTGGGTTTGCCAAAGTCTCAGCAGAGGAGATTGGTTGACTTATAATATTTTCATAGTTGTGAAAGGTCATTCTCTTGCTACTGTAAAACATTCTTTGAGTAATATTGTTGGGATGCAACCCGTGTAGCCATGGGAAAACATTTTCAATTTCAGGAAGGGGAGACGAGTAATTGTAGTCGATCGCCGATGCCAGAGTAGATGCAGATATTCCAAATATAGTTGGTTTTGCCGACAGTATAGAGGAAAGGGCCATAGGAGTGTAGAGAGGATGTTGAAAAAAAGGGCCCTTTTCCAAACTTCCATCATTTGGCTTATCCAAATCACTGCTGTCAGATTGGAATAGTTTGTCTTCATTGTTGAATGGAGGGTTTTGCGGTGGGGATGGGGGCAGCTGTTGTGCGGGAGAAGGGTGACGTGATGGAATTGCGGTAGATAAAGTTCCCAGAGATGAAGTGGAGGTGAGGCTTGTATCGTTGTTGACTGGGCTATTATTATTATTATTTTGTGGTTTAAAAGAATCTGGTGAGTGACCAACTGCTGGGGGATTAGAAGAAGAAGAAGAAGAGGGATTTGAAAAAATATTAGATGATATAGATTGAGTATTTGTTGATGATGAAGTAGAAGAAAAAGGAGTTGATGAATTAGAAGATAGAGTAGAATTTGTTGTTGAAGAAGAAGAAGATGATGATGAAGATGAAGATGAAGATAATAATGAAGAAGAAGAAAAAGAAGAAGACGTGTTATCGTTAGAAGGAGGTGGTCTAATGCTAGTTTCAGAATTCATATTTGTTGGTGAGATTGAGTCTAAATTGATATTAGTTTCAACATCTTCTGAATTGTCATCAAGAGAAGGAGGGCATAAAGGAGGAGATCCAGGAGGAGTAGCTGGGGCTGGAGATGAAGGAATCGAGTTTGGAGAGTTTGGAGATGAAGATAAGGTATATGAAGGAAGTTTTTGCTGAGATAAAGGTTTATTGTTATCTGTTAAAGTAGCAGAAGATAACGTCAACTCTGGTACTAGAGAAGATGGAGGAATGATTGTAGATGGTTGAGTTGGTGTATTTGATGATGATGATATAGAATCTTCATGTCGCTTTGGAATAGCAGAAGGATGAGATACAAGAGTTGAAGGAATCATTTGGTTATCATGTCACGCAATCAGTTGAAGATTGGTATGTGTGGAAATTTGGTTTTTTTTTTAATGATAAAAAAGAAAAAGAAACTTTGAGAATTATAATTATATTATTTCAAGATTAGAAAAAAGTATATATATAAAAGACGAAAAAAAAAAAGTTATACTATTTTTTTTACGATCATATATATATATATAAAGTGAGAAATAGAAGAAGAAGAGGGGAAATTATATTATTGTGTGTAATATATTTGTGATTAACAATAAGTTTTATTTTTTCCCCCTAGTAAAACACGAGATAAGAGAGAATGTGTGTTTGTGTGTGATTGTTTAAAAGAAATGATATAAACAGGTCTGAATATATATATATATAAATGGTGATAATTTAATAAAGGTTTTGAATTGCAAAATAAAAGGTTTGAAATATATAAAAAAGGAGAAAAGAAAGAAAGAAAGGAAAAAAAAAAAAATTATATAAAAATTAACATTTGGTGAGAGAGCAAAAAAAACAATAAAGGAATGAAAATCTGTATTATTTTTTTTAGTAAGGAACTAATAATTTTAATATAGAAATAAGCAGGGCCCTTTTTTTTCTTTTTTACTCTCTCTACTCCTCCTCTCTACTTGTCCTACTACAAAATATAATAATTCTCCACTAAAAAATTTAGTTAGAGAGTGGGGAGAGAGCGTAATAATAACAGCAGTAGTAAGTAAGTAATGTAGCATTCTTTATTTTTAAACCCACACAAACAACCATAGTCACATGAGCTTATGTAACAATTGATAGCTTATCTATGGTCACGTGGATAATATTTCAATCAAGTAACTAAAACACTCTATTGATCTTTTCAAAGTTGAAAAAAAAAAAAAAAAAAA